>VOPJ01007660.1:22984-39271 GCA_014673585.1 Semibalanus balanoides
TTTAAACACTGTTTCTCTCATACTCCAAAAGTGTGGTATAATGCACGTGCTATTTTAATGCCTGGCTTTCCCCATTTAGACGTGCAATGCTGCATGTATGGGAAATAGTGATCTCAGATGATTTTCAGCTTTCTTGTGGCACATGTTCAAAGGCATTGGCATTGGTTATCATTGATGTGCTGCTAACTTCAATTGCAGGTCGTATCGTAACCCAAATGAATTCAGCTCTCCTTGGTTGATATCTACCTGACAGACAGCACGTGTGCTGTGGTTATAGCTCTCCTGTTCTTTCTCCTTCCAACTGGTGACATATCATTGACCTCTGCCCCCCCCCCACGCGTCCCATGTGTGTTCCTGATTGGACCGCTGCGGTCATCAGCTATCCCGGTCGAGAGCTCATGCAGTGGGCGTAATGAATAATCTGTTCCACTATTCCCTGTAAGCTCTGGTCGTGTTGATGTTCGTATTCATAGCAACCAGCCGCGCTCATTTGATGTCGGTTGTTGTATCATTTTATTTACTGACGTTAGCTGACGTCATAAAACCGAGTATTTGCTGCGGCGTGGCGTTCCAGTCACCGCCATCCATTAAATATGTCGGTAAAAAATATGATGGCTCTGAATAGGCGCCGCACAGCTCCGAGCTCGGAGAAGCGAATGGCGTCGTAGAGCGAGACCGACCACGTCACGTCACCCACGTCACGTCTAACGTCACGTCTGGCGTCACAGACGGTGACCGACACGCTGCACGCAGCAGCTGATATTGGACCGTCGTCGACAGAACGCAGCAGACTCGTGTTTTGTGTCAGATGCTGGTATTTTGGTGCTTGTTTCTTTGGACGTTTTCTGAGTCATCTGCAATTCCGCCTCTGTGGTCAATACATTCCGTTTATGATTGTTATGGTGGGCAAGTAGCTGGGAGCGCCCACTGCATCCACAGAAGCGAAAACGGTCAGCCTCCTGCACCAGATCTGTCGGTAGATCCGGGATCGATCGAGGGGTCCGGATTGCTCAGCTGGTAGAGAGTTTAGCTCGAAATGTTGGGTTCCGGGTACGATTCAGGCTACCAGTGAAGTCCACCGTTTTCTCCTTGCCTGGCCGGGGTGGCGTGAGAGACTCTGACGATACATGATCAAACAGGTTCGCGCTCGTAAAACGCCAATACCACTAAATCCAGGCGTCGGCGAGCGAGAGGTTTAACCCGCGCCCCGCTGGGGGCATAATCTGCCCCCCCCCTTCCCGGATTTTCTCAATAGCTCAAAAACATTGGCAGATACCGACGTGAAACTTGCAGTACTTTATCCTACATCAATTTGACGTCTTCTCCCAAAATTTTATGAAATTGATAAATAACTTTGGAAAAAAAATACCTTTTGATGACGTCATGTCATGCCATTTTTGGTTGACAAACGATGAATGTTTGAAAAATGGTAGAAATTGGAGGTGTGAAGCAAATCAAAAAATATTAGCATTTTTTATGGGAATTTGCATTGTCTTCAAAATGGCAATCTCGGATTTAAAAAAAAAATACCCCTAAAAATAAAATAAAAAAAAATCATAAAAATTATCACAAAACAAAAAAATTAAAGAATATTTTCAACAAACCCGAATATTATGTTAAGAGAATGAAATATAAGCAAAACCCAAACCCAAATGATTTCCAAAGGCAATATGCTGAAATTTTTTTATCTAGACTTCATGACCTCCCCTAGTGTAAGTAACTCATGACGTCTTTTTTTTCAAATAACTTTTTTACTTTCTTGACCAAGACAGAGACCTAATCAATATCACAGCTGTTTTTTCTGAAGACAAACTCGACTATTTTTTTTTTTTCTTTTTAAAATTAAATTTCACAATTTGACCTCATATGGGGAGCTGACTTTGAACCTTTTTTGGTGTCAGATTATCAAAAGGCTTCTACTATCGAATTACACAAACGTGTAAACAACCCATAAAACATATATCGCATGACTTTTGTAGACCTCTTGCCATCAGTGACCTTTTGTGACCCGCTATTGACCTTGACTTTTGCTTAAAATTTCACTTTTGCTTAAGGCAGGAGTTTCATTATACCTTTGAGAGCACTGTGTGCTCAAATAGTAACAATCTAAGGCTTTGGATAGCAAATATGGCCCAAAAACGAAAATATCTCCATTTTGACCTTTTTCCTGACTTTGACCTGACATGTGACCTTATTTCGAAAATTTCACGTATGCTTTGGGTGCGTATCAATGAGACCTTTCGAATGCCGTATTGCGCGTCTCGCTACGGTTATTGGTTCAGAAGATAATGAGGGGGCAGAATCTGCCCCCCCCCCCCCCAGCGGGGCGCGTTGTGTGCGTTATATATTTAGCAGGTCGACGGTTCGTTTTCACGGAGTAGCGACCTAAAACTATCTGACATGACAAGTATTTAACTGAGAGCTGATTTGAGTATGTAGCTAGTTCTTAGAAACGTTGTGACTACGCCCAAATCTCCCTTTCAAACCACATGTCGTCATCGCCATACCAGCTGTGTGTCTAATATTCGTTATGCCAGCGCTGAGGAGACGGCTTGTGGACCAAGCACCGTACCCTCTTTGGGATCATGGTGCTGGAACTCTCACCCTGTTCCGAGGGTTATTATATGGGGGCCGGTCGACTGTTTCAGCGGCCCGCCCAGGGATTCGACCCCGGGTAACCGGCACAGAAGACAGAAATCCTTCCCCGCGCCAGATCGCTCCCCCGCTTAGGAAAATAACGGAGTTTGAACACCGCCGCCGTACTGCCGCAGCTGCGGCACGAGCGTATTGATCACCTCAGTGACCGTGCGTTTCCGGCCGCGCCGCCGCCGCTGGCTGGTGACAGGCGGCTGTTTTGGGCCACTAGGTCAGCTGTCAGTGGGCGGACTACTCTCCGAATTAAGGTCGGCACTGCTCAGTGCGATAGCCCCGCTGTGCGTCCTCCGGTCTCATCCCTGGCCACACCGCTACACGGACAGGATAACAGAGAAGTGGCCTGCCTGTCGGCACACAGACAGCTGGTCGGCGGCTGAGTTTCGGTGACCGGGCCGCCATATCGACTCACCATGTCTGCTACAGTGGGCGTGTCGTCTGCCTCCGGCTGTGACGTGCAGACGCAGCGTACCGGCCGGGTTCGATGGTCTTAATCTGCGGTTGTTTGGTGTGCAGAGATCCTGATGGGGCAGCTTCAGGTGGTCTGGTTCTACCCTGCTCACTCTGTATCGTCTGACCCAGCTCTACCCATCTGACTACTGTACTCTGCTGACGACACCTTGTCTGCCGTCTCTGTTCGGAAGATACCCCCATCTGACTGTGCCCTAGTCTCTGGTCTGACTGAACCCTGTCTGCCGTCTCTGTTCGGAAAGATACCCCCATCTGACTGTGCCCTGTCTCTGGTCTGACTGAACCCTGTCTCTGGTATGACTGAACCCTGTCTCTGGTATGACTGAACCCTGTCTCTGGTCTGACTGCCCTGTCTGCCGTCTCTGTCCGGAAGATACCCCCATCTGACTGTGCCCAGTCCCTGGTCTGACGACACCCTGTCTCTGGTCTGACTGCCCTGTCTGCCGTCTCTGTCCGGAAGATACCCCCATCTGACTGTGTCCAGTCCCTGGTCTGACGACACCCTGTCTGCCGTCTCTATCCGGAAGATACCCCCATCTGACTGTGCCCAGTCCCTGGTCTGATTGAACCCTCTCTCTGGTCTGACTGAACCCTGTCTGCCGTCTCTGTCGGGTCGGAAGATACCCCCATCTGACTGTGCCCAGTCTCTGGTCTGGCTGAACCCTCTCTCTCTGATCTCTGCTGTAGACACGCCGGTGTTTGAGTGACCCTCCTCTGCTCCCGACTGTAATTACCTGTCCTGTGTGACCGTTCCTCCCTGTCTGATCTCGGTTTCAGACACACCGGTGTTTGAGCGCGGCTGGCCGGAGCCGCCGTCCGACTGGTGGTGTCCTGAGGCGGTGCGGCTGGTGACCCCGGCCGTCCAGCTGCGGGACCTGCTGCACCGGCTGGTGCCCTCCTCCAACCTCCTGACGTTCGACGCCACCCTCTGGCTGGAGAACGCCGAGCCTGATTGGAGCGAGGCCATCACGGTAGGTGGCATGTTCACGGATGAGCAGGTGTAGCTGAAGGCGCTTTCCAACTTGGGGTGCTAAAGTCGCCTTGGTAATTGGTTGATATACATGCTGAAACACTCGGCACATACCACAGTTACTGCTATTTTCGTGATGAACATAGCTCACTGAGGAGTATGAAGCTATGCGTCGACAAATAGTTCGCGTTTAGTTTCTGTCCGCATTGACGACACACGAACGCGCCACTTAACTAGTTGTCAAGCGCTTGTCGCACGACAAAGCGTTTTGTCGAGTACTTGAGCTACCTTAAGCTTTGTGTTCCGTTCAGAAGCTGGCTCGAATTAGCCCGCCAGACATATTCAAATTTACTCAATAAATCAGAGTAAACGGACCGAGTTCCTCGGGCCGCAAAGCGTGTTATCGATCATAGCGTGCTAAGATCATCTGCGGCAGGCTAGGCACAGCGCTGCGATTGTGTCTCTACATTTACACTGCCGGGAGAGAGAGAGAGAGGGTGATATTCGGCGGGGCGGATTGGAGCCCGGCTGCGGCATCATGGCGCCGACATGATATTGATGTTCCCAGACCGCCGTCGTCGCTTAGGTGCTCTCCAGGCCGCGCAGCTCTGAGTGTCTCCTGCATAGGAAGTACCTCTCCGAGTGGGTAATGTTCGCATGTTGCTGGGTTGGATGTATAGTGCTGGTTGGATTAGACCATTGATTTTGCGTTGGCGTCATGGCTTTATAACGTCAGAGGGTATGGAGTTCACAGAATCGGAGTCATTTCCGGTGGTGCCGTGGTTTTTGTTTTCTGGAATATTTCTGGCCGCTGCTGCCATGAGTCGAATGTCCTCGTCTAAGCTGCAAACTTATTACGGCTTCTATCATGACAACTTTATGTCTGGATGAGGGATTGGCTTTGTAATTGAACAGCCAATACAAGTCGACAAATTTCTGGACGAAGATTAAGCGCTTGCATGGCAGCAAGTTAGGCGGTTATTGATACTCGCCCCTTGTAGGTCTTTCGCTGTCGGATAAATGACTAACGATCAGCACAGCCTTGATTTGTCCGAGCGTCTCTTCGGGAAGTGGAGCTTTCCGTCTCATCCGAATGCTACAGTCTCCGACTAGCTCTATCTGCCATTGCAAAACACTTGACCTCCAAACATCCAAAAACAAATAACAAATAAATTGAAACAACTCACTATACGACAAAGTAACTGTACTATCAAAAGCATTCTCGTCCGAATGTATCATCCTCAGCGACGGAAGCCGGCTGATCTGAATTGATGGCAGATAAGCCCGTATCAGTGCAGTGGACGGCGCCAGGCCGCTGGACGGGCACCGCTCGTGGCCCCGTGGCATCGCGTCTCTTCTCATCCTTCCCCCGGCTCATCCGCGCGCACACGGCGCTGTAAAATCGGTATTGGGGCGCGGCCGCGCGCGGCAAGTTTGCCCGGGGCTAACTTTGGGTCCGTGTCTTATGAGTGTGTGTCGGTTGAGCGGTATAAGTTTGCTCGGGACGGCGCCTGGCTGGCTGCGGCCCGGCGGACCGGGATATGGCTGGTGGCGGGGTAAACGTCCTGCAGTGACAACCTCAGTGGAGAGGTAACACCCCTGCAGTGACGGCTCAGTGGCGGGTAACACCCTGCAGTGAACGGCTAGTGGACGGGTGACACCCTGCAGTGACGGCAGTGGAGGGTTAACACCCTGCATGACGCGCTCAGTGACGGGTAACACCGCTGCAGTGACGGCTCAGTGACGGGTAACACCCTGCAGTGACGGCTATGACGGGTAAAACCCTGCAGTGACGGCTCAGTGACGGGTAACCCCTGCAGTGACGGCTCAGTGGACGGGTAACACCCTGCAGTGACGGCTCAGTGGAGGGGTAACACCCTGCGTGACGGCTCAGTGGCGGTGACACCCTGCAGTGTCGGGTAACACCCTGCAGTGAACGGCTCAAGTGGACGGGTTGACACCTGCAGTGACGGCTCAGGTGACGGGTGCCCTGCAGTGACGGCTCGTGAACGGGTAACAACCCGCAGTGACGCTCAGTGGACGGGGTAACACCCGCAGTGACGGCTCAGTGGCGGGTAACATCCTGCCAGTGACCCTCAGTGGAGAGGTAACACCCTGCAGTGACGGCTCAGTGACGGGTAACACTCTGCAGTGACGGGTAACACCCTGCAGTGACGGGTAACACCCTGCAGTGACGGGTAACACCCTGCAGTGACCTCGATCGCCGCCTCGTTTGGGTGTCTGTATTAATTCGTAACGGTGTGGCATCGGAGTATGTGTTACATATTGGCTACGTTTGTATCAGAATGTACAAAAGACAAGAAGATATGTGGCGGATGATCTGGTCTGTGTGAAATGTGTGCTTGTGCCAGTGCTGAACATTTTGCCACAAGTTGTCATGGTTGCGGATATCTGTGGCACTGTCACTGGGCTCACGCCAGGCTGGGAATCGAAGCCATCACACTCCACTGGTGGCCGCAGCTTTGTAATCATTTTACCGAGCATAGAGAAGCATTATGATGAGGAAAAAACTGCTCGCTCGGTGTCAGTCTGACATTTCTATTCAAATTGTGAGCGTAGTCTGACGCTTTTGAGACGTCAGTCGAAGCGAGGGAAATGTGAGCCAACACTCCGTCCCGTCTTTGGGCGGGCCCATCGACAAAGCCACTCACACTGAACGGGCGGGGAGTGGTTGGCCAGGATGAGTTCATCCTGGCCAACCACTCTTTACATCCGAGTTCATCCACCGGGGACGCGCACCTGAACAGTTGAACACCGTTTGAAGCACGATCACCCGAGCAGCTGAGACGCGTCAAGTGCTGCCAATTACAGGCAGACATCCGCCCCGATGATCGTTTGGCAACGAGCGGCTCTCATAAGGCCTCCAATAAGTGTCGAATTTCATCAGTGTAATTGCATTCCCAGCGTCCGGCCTTACGACACCCGTTCTTTATAGAAGTGTTCACTTTAGCTCTGCAGGCGTAGCACATGACGCAGTTGGGCGCTTTGTGGCGCAGTTCTGAAGTGCGCCGCGCCGTCGCTACGTGGCCAGCTTAGTCGCATGTCGCTGATGTCTGAAACAACGGATTGAATCACCAGGTATTCCAGGATATTCCAGGATTTCCAGAATTTCCACATTTGCCAATTCCAGGTATTGCAGGATTTGGCAGACTGCATCCCAAGTCATAATAGCCAAGCACGCCGTGGCAGTGGTGGTGGCATCCGAACCTGGTGTTCCAGAGCTGCTGGTGGATGCAAACTTTAGTTGTGTTTGTAGTCTCTTTCTGCAGTCAATGTCATGATCTCTTATAGTTTTCCTGTTCCGTTTTCAGTTTCCTTCGTCACAAACAACTTGACCTCATCATAAGTGGGTGTATGTGTGGTCTAAAAATGTGCTTCGAAGCAGGGGTGGCGCCACCGGGGGGCAGCGGGGGCAGCTGCCCCCTGGCGTCAGCCAGGGGGGAAACATATCTTTTTGACCCCCCAGAATTTTACGGAGGCCTTAATCACAAAAGGTGTCCCCTGGGACAACTGGCAAAAAGAAATAAAATGATGTGTCCCTGGTCAAATTTCCTGCATGGGAAAGCCTGCTGAGGCCACTGGAGGCCCCCAGTACTAGACAGGAGGCCCCCAGTATTAGACATGAGACCCCCAGTACTAAATAGGAGGACCCCAGTATTAGACATGAGACCCACAGTACTAAATAGGAGGCCCCGCCCCCAGTACTAGGCAGGAGACCCCCGGTACAAGATAGGAGATCTCAGCACTAAATACTAGACAGGATGCCCTCGGTACTAGACAGGAGGCTCCCGATACCAGACAAGAGGCCCTCATACTAGGCAGGACGGCCCCCGGAACTAAATTGACACTAAACTACCCCTAAAATATTTCAGCTGTCGGATTTGTCGACTTCAATTTTGAGGAGGCCTTTTTAAATTGTCACCTTAAATATATTATTTTTTAATCAGGGCGAATCCAGGATTTCAGTCAGAGGGGGCGCGCAATACAAAAAATTGCGCCCTCCGGGCGTGTCCTCCGGGCGTGCCCCTAGCGGGTGCGCCATAAGCGAGACCCGGCTCAGGGGGGGGGGGGCGATCCCACGCCTGTTAATTTATATATCTAACCTAGCCCCAAAACTATAAACAGGGTAACTATAAACACTATATATACTAACAACTATAACCCTATCGGCCATCTTCCCCTTGTATCCGCCCTGGTCTGATCCTAGCTTACATGAAGGCCATTGTCCGAACACAAATCAAAAATTTCGAGGCGCCATTGCAAATATAAATCGATACGGGTTAAGAAAACTAAAATAAAAAAATCGCAGCGCTTTGAGCGCATTTTAATTGTGTTGTTTATAAGTTACTAACTGTTATCTATATCTATTGGGCAAAAAGGTTAGCTTTATTCACTTCTTACAGCATTTTAAAGGCAAATAACAGTTTATAGAGGTCCGCAGTCCGCACTATACGCAAAGCGACGGATTAATGATAATGCATGTCCCCAGGGCATAATTTCAAATTTCGCGCCGCTCCGCGGCGTAATTCTTTTAATAGTTGCAGGGCTTGGAACAAAAATATATATATATATATAGCTGATTCCACTGGTGGGTCGTTGGGTTTTAAAAGTTGAAATGGCAAGACCCCTCAGTTTAACCAACTCCAGCTTCTATAAGCTGGTATGGCTTCATGCCATACAGCCAACAACTGTATTCCCTCCAGCCTTGTAAACGTGCCTTTTTCAGCTGTTTCATTGAACCTTTCCAACACTTGGGAAGGAGCCCATCCACGCTTCGGGAAGGGGCCGTTTGGAGGCACCGCCCCGCTTCCTTGACGACCATTCTGGCTACGTGCTTGTAATTGTCAAATTTTGTATCGTCTCAGGTTCTCTGTATTACACACAAACAATCGTCTTTGCGATAGTCCCTGTGTAGTCGTTCTTATAGGTAATTGAAAGATTAAAATAATAAACAATATAAAACGCGAAATTACTTAGGTTTGCCCATATGTGAAATTTATCGGTATGCAACCATCAAACTAATAGCTAATTCCAGTAAAAAAACACATTTTTGACATTACAAACCGGTAATCACACTCGCGCAGAAACGTTATGTAGCGAGCAGAGAGGCGCAGGTTTGAGGCATCACAAGAAAAGTGGGCCAGCTGATGATTGGTGCTCCGATTTCGGAGATACCGAAGAGCAATAGGTGGATCTCGCCATGTGTTGCCATTAAAGAAGCAAATTAATATCGGCATCGCTTTGGTAGCCCCAACTCAATGGAGGCCCCTACAGCCAGGGAGGCCCCCTGAGGGAGGAGGCCCCCTGGGAAAAGGAGACCCCCTTTCGACTTTGCCCCCCCCCCCCAGGTAAAATATGGTGGCGCCTCTGCTTCGAAGTGCCTAATGTCTCCGGTCTTCAATCATCCTGTGTTTTCTGGATGACCTTTATCTATACCTGCTCTTTGCTAAAACCTATTGAGTTTGTCCTGCTTGTTCTCCACCTTCTATGTAATAAAACACCTCGCTGACCTTGTGGCGACGGACGTTGGTTGCATTGTTATATCTGTGTACTGCGTCTCCGCAACAGCTTTTTTTGTGCTGTTTTGTCGTGGTGGTTCGTCGGAACCCGAGCGGTACTTAGAGGCAGAGGTGGGTAAACTTCCGTTACCTTACAAGTTCCGTTAGTAGCGGAGTAGCGGACTACCAAGACCGTTACTCCGTTACTTTATTAAGTAACTGTTTTTGCAATAACGGTGTACCGATCTCTTTACTTCATCGGGTTCGGGTCCGATCCGATCGGATATGATCATATCTGATTCGATCCGATCCGATCAGGGTCCAATCAAAAAGTAGCGGAGTAACGTTTTTGGTAGTCGGCTACTCCGTTACTAACGGAACTAGTAAAGTAACGGAAGTTTGTCCACCATTGCTTAGAGGAAACAGTTCACCTTGTCTATGGGGTTGGGTCGAGATAGCCAAGCTGTTTTCCATACTCGAAAATGACTTGAGAAGCTTTCACATCTTCATAGAAACACATTAATTAATTCATATTGAGTCCTACATGTCGGGAACTAGAATACTTGATAACTCCAGTCGCTGATTGGCTGATTTGGGCTGATTTGACGTATGATTAATGATTATGACGTTCAGATGACGTAAGACTTGGAGGAAAGTGTTTGCTAAACAATGAAACACATGGTGCTGGACAAGCATACTGTTTCGGTACCTCATTCCCTTGATTGCAAGAATGAACTTTGCGAGGTTGAAACCTGATTTTGATGCTGAAATATTATATAAAGCGTTATAATTAGCAACATCCTTAGAGACATTATGTAATTAAATTGTTTTTCTAATGTTGACGATTGGCGAATACTTAGAGCAAGTACTATGGTGGTTCTCAAAGCGTTGTGTTTTCCCGTACCTTCAACAAATGGGTACTTTGTCAAGTGTCTTTGTATGCGCCACGATCCCTCACAAAATTGATGACGTTATGATGGCATTGCGTGCTTCTTAGCAATCTGATTTCGCATTACTCTGAAGAAAGAAAACAAAGTTTAAATTTAACCAAACAGACATGATAATTTGCTTCTTCCGTGTAAATATATATTTGTATGGCTTACTATAGTCAAATTATTTTAAGTTGAATGTTGAGTAACTAGAGCCTCTTCGAAAATAGCAAGCGCTATATGCAAGTTATTACTTGAGATACTGGAGGGGCCAAGAGTGACGCACACTGGAGCTGCATTGCGTGAATAATGGTCAAATATTATGTCCATTTTTGTACGTCGACTTATGTGGCTGGTGTCTTCTTGAAAATAGCAGGCGCAAAGCAAGTTAATCTGCTTATATTTTAGCCATAATACTTAACTTTAAATCGGTTTTCCCCAAAGGCAACAAAAAACTTTTTTATACATATTTGACCATCATTCACTCAATGCTACACCAGTGTGCATCACTCTTGGACACTTCAGTATCTCAAGCAATAACATGCGTATAGCGCGTGCTATTCTCGAAAAGGCTCCAGTTACTCAACATTCAACTTAAAATAATTTGACTAAAGTAGCATAATAACTCATTTGGAGCTTTTCGAAATTATTTCTGATATTTTGTATTCTTTTTTAGGTAGACTGTTTCCTTTAATGTCCCGAGTTAAAGGAATCATTGTTCGGACTCTAAAACAAACTTGTTTAAGCCGCCTTTCCACGCGGAATTTTGTTTGTTCACGCGTTCAAGGATTCGGATTAAGAGGCTTTGGTGAAAAGCCGCCTCTCCGGAAAACAACGTGCGTAGTACCATGGATGAGAAATACCCTGGATTGGCCACTCAGCGACAAATGTGACCGACCAAACGACATACAGGAGACGTTTTGTTTATGTTAAATAGCGTCGAAACGCGGAAGTGCTTCAGATGCTTTTCCCCTCTGCAAGTACAGTTGTTATTTTTTTACGCCTATAAATATTGGTATATAGAATCCTTGGAAGGTAAGGATCATTATGGTGGGCGTGCCGTTGCTGTACATTCATTGGTTCTTTAATAATATGGAAATGTGTAATGTCATTTCAAATATGGGATCCAACAATACTGAGTACCTATTTGTTCATACCATACCTAAGAGGTAATTTTGTAATCATACATTGGAGAACAATTTGTGTGAAAAGAGTTTCAATCTAAGGCTTTGGATGGAAAGTATGACCCATCAACTCAAATACCTTGTTTTTACCCTTGCCCTAGCTGTGACCTGACATGTGACCTTATTCGAATATTTATCGTATGCTTCTGATTCGTCTCATAAAGAGCTTTCTATTGCCGCCTTGCACAGCGCGCTGCGGTTATTATATCGGAAGATAACGAGGGGGACGTGTTCGGTTTGATGTGGTTGGCAGGAGTTCTCCTGTATGCCGAAGCTTCGCGCTTCAACCGCTAGGTGGCCGCCATGGTCTCCTACATCAAAGGCGCCGACAGAGAGTGGCCAATCCAGGGTATTTCTCATCCATGGTAGTACAGCACCCCTCTCGCGCTGGTCTTTGTTTACCAGTTGCTATGACGACGGGTAATCATGAAGGTATCCAGTGGAAGCGTGTGTATCGCATAACGACGCTAGCGTAATCAAGCTGTGACGCCCAGCTCCGGTACGAAAAACATTGTCGCTCTTGCAAATTACCGCAGGCTCCCGTATGACATTAATTTTCCCTCCGGCGTATCCCGGGGAAGCCTATTGTCAGCGTCACATCCGGTGGTAGACGCGCGTCGAGTTCCCGTGTTCCCGTGATTTGTATGGGACGTCAGAGTCGCAGAAGTGTTGTATGTAACGATGTCAGGGGAATTAATCAGCGTGTGGCTCAGAGTACTGCAGATGGTGAGCCGAACCGTAGGCAGTGGCGGCATCTAGCGGAACAGGAATGTGCGCTGTGCTCGGATTATTATTTTACGAACGACTGACGGTTGAATATTAAATATAGTATATAACAAGCACCTATGCAAGCACCTACATTGGTACATTGCAATTCCAGGGATATTGATCGCAGCAGTGCTCGTAATCCCTGATTTAGCATTGGTCGCCATAAAATGTGTTAGGTATATACGAGATGCTCTTGTCGGTACATCTGACGAATACCATGTCCCCGCCTGTGCCGGGCCCGGAACTGGTCTGGATAAGAGCAGACCGTGACGGAGACTTGGGCTGCTGTACCGAGTATTGCAAGTCTCAAACTTGGTGTTTTCTCTTGTCACTGTCGTCTGCGTCTGCACGAGTTTGGCTGTCTCGCTGAGCTACAACGATGAGTCGTGTCGTGCCGAGTCTCTTTGACTCTCCTGCCCGTGTGACTCCTGCCCATGTGACTCCCCTGCCCGTGTGACTCTCCTGCCCGTGTGACTCTCCTGTCCGTGTGACTCCTGCCCGTGTTACTCCCCTGACTCTCCGTGTTACTCCCCTGTCCGTGTGACTCTCCTGTCCGTGTGACTCTCCTGTCCGTGTGACTCTCCTGTCCGTGTTACTCCCCTGCCCGTGCGACTCCCCTGCCCGTGTGACTCTCCTGTCCATGTGACTCTCCTGTCCGTGTTACTCCCCTGTCCGTGTGACTCCCCTGTCCGTGTGACTCTCCTGTCCGTGTGACTCTCCTGTCCGTGTGACTCCTGCCCGTGTGACTCTTCAGCCCGTATGACTCCCCCGTGACAGAGGTTCCTCTCATGTGACGCTCCGCTGCCTCCCACAGACCCTGCAGCCTGAGGCCGGTCCCTGTGCGGACTCCCCTCTGGCGGAGATTCTGCCTGTGTCCCGGGTCACAGTCAGGCGGATGGCGGCCCGGCCCGACCCGGACGCGGTGGCCTCGGACCAGCTGCACGGTGTGGGTGTCTCCCTATCGCCTGCCCGCGGCCTCCGCTGCGACCGCTGCTTCAGATACACCGCCGACACAGCTGGCCAGCTCTGCACCAGCTGCCAGGACTGTCATCGGCAGCTGACAGTTATCTGACAGATGACAGTCACATAGCTAATACGGCTGGTCAGCTCTGCACCAGCTGCCAGGCTTTCATCGGCAGCTGACAGTTATCTGACAGATGACAGCTGTCTGACAGTTATCTGATAGATGACAGTCACATAGCTAATACGGCTGGTCAGCTCTGCACCAGCTGCCAGGCTGTCATCGGCAGCTGACAGTTATCTCTGACAGCTGTCTGCCACACAGTAATACGGCTGGTCAGATCTGCACTAGCTGACAGGCTCTCATCAACAACTGACCAGCAGCTGATGGGCTGCTGATGGGCTGCTGACCAGCAGCTGATGGGCTGCTGACTGACTGTCTTTGCTGTATGCCTGGCTGTTTGAGAAGTGGCTAAGTCAGGCTGATTTGCTCAGTTGTTTTGTAGATCATGTGTGACGTTTTTCTATTGCCGGTGATCTCGACAACGGTTGGCTGAACGTAAAACTAGTCTGTGGTGATGAGTTGTTGTAGCACGAGCAATATACATTGTTTTGCATGTCTTCGGCGTCTCTTTGCATTCTGATAAGAACCGGGTGCTGGTCGATGAAGAAACATGGTTTTCACACTTGGGTATTTCGTGAGGGATGAGTGTCTTGTTAAATGTAAGAAGGTGAGACCAAAAGCGGAGTCTGTCGATTCTAATTAAGTTATTGTATTTGGTTACGGTATCTGTTTTGGAGGGAATAGTTCACCTTTAGCATGGGGTTTTGAACTGTGATAGCAGATTTGTAGAGCAGATCGAAAAATGTGTTTTGGCTGAAGAATTATCTCGCTACGTCGGTATTTCTCATCCATGGCTACGCTAAGTAATTTCGGCTCAAGACGAGAAGGCCTTTTGTTGAAGACAAAGTATAATTTCCCCGAAACTTAAACTTCGGCGGTAGTTCTTTTGTACCCGGAAACCACCCCGAAAATTATAAAAGGGGCCACTAGTTCTGTTTCAAAATTACTTATCGTAGCGAGGTCATTCTTTCATCACAACCAATTTTTCGATCTGCCCTACAAATCTGCTATCTCAGCTCAAACCCCATTAAAGGTGACCTATTCCCTTTAAGCCGCTGCTCTCCACTTTCTGTTACACTTTTCACTTTTTTGGTTATTTTGCGCGAAGATAAATGTTGCAGATGTTGTGCGAATGATGACATTAGGGGAGGCTAGCTATGTAGATCGAAGCTAAACTCGTATAACCGTACACCAGTGCGAATCCGACATCTCTCAAACATTCGGTGCGCCGTCGTTAGCAAAGCCCAGCGTAGACTTCGTCACCATGCCTGGAAGCTTCCATTAATATATATGTTAATATTTGCGCAGCGTCATCTCCGCCCCAATACTGGCCACGGCTAGACTGGGATCTAATATTGCGGTCCATCACCATCAATGTCACCAGTGGGCGTGAAAAGACTGGACTGTCGGACGCTCATTTCCGGCTTCCGGCTGCGCGCCCCGCGCCACGCCGCCTGCGTCTAAGTCTATTGACGAGTCGCGTCGCCGGCCATAGCCGGCGATCAGGGGGAGATCAGCGCGGGCGCTCAGCTATGCATGAGGCCGGCGCTGTGCAGCCTCGGCGGCGGTCCTCCCTGCGGCACGCGGCGCCATCCCCGGTGTCGCACGGTGACAGCGGATCGTCTGTCGTCTCATCACCTCCTCTCTCACCCCCTCTTCCCTGAGCCGCCCGACTCCTCTCTAGGGACACGGTGGAGGAATAGGAGAAGCTGGTCCCAGCGCGGATGTCTTGCGCCGACGTCCCGGTGCGAGCAAGCGAAGCGAACAAAATAGCGCACAGTTGTGGTATGTCATGAAGGGACTTACACTGAGATTGAATTTGGAAAATCCGCACGGGGCAGATTCGCTTGCTGTTCATCATCATTCATCATCATCATCATCATCATCATCATCATCATCACGTTTATTGTTCAATGCATGCACTGTATGATATAATAATTTCAGACATGGTGCAAAAGCACGAGATGTGCTTGATTCTCTGTTGTACCTAATGCCTATACAAACAGAAAAGGTTTCGTTTATAATTCTACCGACGGAGAATGGTGATATGGTTGGGAAGAATATGGCTTATATTTACACACTACCGTAATGTACTTTTTCCTGACGAGCAGATAGTGTGGCTATATTTGGATGTATTCATATCCTCGGCCAGAGCGGCCGATACGCTGCTAAGGACGTCAGGCAGGGCGGTGATGAATAACCCTGGGACGGGCATACAGGAGGTCATCAATGTGATGATGTCAAAAGAGGCGATTGAGGTCGCAGTGCTCGGAAACACAGTCATGGTGCGCGAAGGGCATGACAAAAAGATGGGTTGCTCTCCTTTCAGCGTGCCGCCAGGCGATGCTTACCAAATTTAGCTTACCAATACTTACCAAAATAAGCTTGTAAGTAATCCAGACCATGCGGCTTCTGCTGCTAGTTGCTACCGATCAGCTTCGGACGGGGAAGAACTGTGAGGAAGTGTTCTGTTCAAAGTGAGTCAGTTTCCAGCCAAAAGTGACGCACCGTATCTGAGCACATACCTACCGTGAAGGTCGCTCGTGAATTGTGCCTGACAATAATTTGTAGGCATAACTCGGTTGGATTAGTGAAGTAGAGTAGTACTTGCGAAGCAGCGTGGCACAATGGCTCGACAGATCTGGAGGTAAAATAACGTAGGCAGGACGATGGCAGGGCCTCCTGTAAGGATTTTTCACTGGGGGGGGGG
>VOPJ01007661.1:0-11880 GCA_014673585.1 Semibalanus balanoides
GCAGATTGCACCGGTAGAAGTTTGATGGTGCAGTAGTCATCTATTGTCTGATGATTCGACCTGAATTCGTCCATGAAATGGGTCAAAGGTATTTTATATTGAGTCGTAATTAAAAGCTATAATTATAATTGATAACCTTATCCTCATAATGCCGAAAAATATTTTTAAAAAGGGACACAAGAGTCTAAATTGATGAGAGCTTTCGGCTTGCGCCTTCGTCAGCCATGGCCATGGCTGACGAAGGCGCAAGTCGAAAGCTCTCATCAATTTGACTTTGGTTTTTTTAAAATATTTTTCGGCATTATGATGATAAGGTTATCAATTATAGTTATAGCAATGTCTTACATTTCCCTCAAAACAGTGTTGAAACAATTACAAGTAATTAAAAGCTATTAAAATAATATGGCATACATCTTGGTTATCAGTTGTCACTGGGGACCAAACGCCAACGAACTAAATAACAATCCATACATTACAAATTGTGTTTCGGCTTTGCTTCATACTTTGTCTTATATGATAAACTGGATACCGAATATATGAATACATAATACATGTATATGACAAAACATATGACAAATATAAATATGATGGAATAGAGAGGCACAAATTTAGCAATATTTATTGATACACAAAAGCTTTGGACTCTGATAGCCTTGTTAATTGTGTTGTGTATCATAAGCGAACAATTTTGCAGCTCTCAGAGCCGTAAGCTTTGCTTATCAATAAACAGTCATGTATCAGCAGAAATGCTTTGCTTATGTTACGCAACGCAATGAACAAGGCTTTAAGAGCCGGAAGCTTTGGTGTATCAATAAACATTACTATATTTTATACCGTTTCTTTTTCGGATTTCGCTCTGAGATGAATATGCTGTAAAAATGCAGTAGTTTTTGGCCATTCAATAGAAATGTGAGTATGTATGTACCGTCGGTCTGTTATCTATCTTCCCTTTTTTGGTTTGTAAAACTCATCTAATTTCACTTCTGTGTACATGAAGGACTGATACAAGGGAACATGTGGTACCTACCTAGCCTAGATAGGTACTACATATTCCCTTATACCATTGTACACAGAAGTGAAATTAGATGAGTTTTAGAAACTAAAAAATGGAAGATACATAGTAAACCGATTGTACATGTATATACCTTATAATGTTGTCATCCAGTAAACAAGGCTAAGTAAAATCAGCCGAAATATATATTCTGCATTTTTCCATCATATTCATGCCAGAGATAAATCCGAAAAATAAGCAATATTATCTATTTTCGACCTGGAAAAAAATGACGTTAAAGAGCACATTTATAGATTTGATCCTCTCTGTTCCACCATATTCGTATTTGTCATGAATGCCTAATAGGTACAACCTATATGACAACAGACAAACTGAAACTCGATAACCTACAAAGCAACTTTACAAATGTTCGACGTCAGCATGCTACGTCTCTACCTGCACGACGTCAGCACTGCTACGTCTCTATCCACGACGCCAGCGCTGCTACGTCTCTATCCACGACGTCAGCACTGCTACGTTTCTATCCAGACGTTCAGCACTGCTATGTCTCTATCCGAACGACGTCACAGCACTGCTACGTCTCTATCCACGACGCCAGCGCTGCTACGTTCTATCGCACAGCAGACGCCAGCGCTGCTACGTCTCTATCCACAGACGTTCACACTGCTACGTTCTATTCCACGACGCCAAGCGCTTGGCCTGCGTTCTTATCAAACGAGGTCAGGCACTGGCTACGTTTTACCTTTTTGACGGACCGCCACACTGGCACGGTTTCTTCTAACCTTGCACGGAGGGCAAGCACTGGCTACGGTCTCTCACTTGCGAACGGCAAAAGCGCTGCTACGTCTCTACCTGACGACGCCAGCACTGGGCCTTACGTCTCTACCTGCCGACGCCCACACTGCTACTGTCTCTACCTGCACGACGCTCAGTCGCTGCTACGAATCTCTACCCATGCACACGCCAGCGCTGCTACGTCTCTGACTGCACGGACCGCCCAGCAACTGCCTACGTCTCTACCTGCACGACGGGCCAGCACTGCTAGTCTCTAAATACCTTGGCACAGACCCAGCACGGCTACGTCTCTACCCTGCTATAGGACGGCCAGTCACTGCTACTTCTATTTGCATACGACGTTTTCAGGGCCCTAACTGGGCTAGTTCTTTGCACAGAGGTATGGAAGCCAAAGCAGTGTCTTCGTCTTCTACCGTATGGCACGGGGCCAGCACTGCTCAACAGTCCTCTACGTGCACGGCCAGCACTGCTACGTCCTACTGCACGACGCCAAGGACTGCTCGTCTCTATCCGACGTAGCGCTGCTCTACGTCTCTACCTGCAACGACGCCAGACTGCTACGTCTTATCACGACGTCAGCGCGTGCCTACGTCTCTATGCCACGACGTCACGCTGCTACTTCTCTACCCTGCCGACGACCAGCACTGCATATCGTCTCTATCCCACGCGTCAGCGCTGCTACGTCTCTACCTGCACGACGCCAGCACTGCTACGTCTCTATCCACGAGTCAGCGCTGCTACGTCTCTATGCACGAGGTCAGCGCTGCTACGTCTCTACCTGCACGACGCCAGCACTGCTACGTCTCTATCCACGACGTCAGCGCTGCTACGTCTCTATCCACGACGTCAGCGCTGCTACGTCTCCACCTGCACGACATCATTCTGTCTTCTACACTCTGCGCTTTCTTCGTCGCACATTCGCCTCTTGCGCGTAAATTCCATCAATAAATTTGGTCCGTCCATCCATCTTCCTTGCCGCCCTGCGCCGCAAAAACCATGTGATTCACCCTGTTTTCGGCATCTTTGCCGGAAGTTGGCGGATCGCATAATCAGATGTCTTTAAGCGACACTCGGGTTTGGCCAGAATCGCCAACAGTTTGGGTGCTTGTTATAGCTAATAGCTACCGCGTGATTATCACGCAGTCTCAGCCACACTGACGCCATCAGTGACGCAGTCTCAGCCACACTGACGCCATCAGTGACCGCAGTCTTACCCACACTGAACGCCATCAGTGACGCAGTCTACCCACACTGACCGCCATCAGGACCGCAGTCTCAGCCACACTGACGCCATCTAGTGACGCAGTTCAGCCACACTGACGCCATCAGTGACGCAGTCTCAGCCGCAACACTGACGCCAAGCAGTGACGCAGTCTTACCCACATTGACGCCATCAGTTGACGCAGTCTTACCCACACGACGCCATCAGTGACCGCAGTCTCAGCCACACTGACGCCATCAGCTGACGCAGTCTCAGCCACATGCAACACCATCAGTGACCGCAGTCTCAGCCACACCAACACCACAGGACGCCAGTCTCACCACACGACGCCATCATGACGCAGTCTTACCCACACGACGCCATACAGTGACGCAGTCTTGCCCACACTGACGCCATCAGTGTGTATGATGCAGCTCTCACTCAAGCCACACTATAACCCATCCAGTGTTTAGTTACGCAGTCTAGTCACACTGAGCGGCCATCAGTGACGCAGTCTTACCCTCACTCGACGCCATCAGGACCGCAGTTCTTACCCACCAACTGACGCCATCAGTACGCAGTCTACCCACCACTGACCCATCAGTGACGCAGTCTTACCACACACTGACGCATCAGTGACGCATCTCAGCCACACTGACGCCATCAGTGACGCAGTCTCAGCCACACTGACGATATCAGTGATTATGAGCGATGGAGGGAAGCTAGACAGTGGCATTGTCTTTGCTGATGAGGAACACTCAGCAGACATTGCAGATTGTGGTAGCGACCGCGAGATAGCAGGGATTCGGTTTGATCGAGCGAGATTGTGTAACCTCCCGACGTTCAGTTTCGCTGGACAGACGAGACTGCGACGTTGAATGACATATCTGGATCATGTTTCTTTAAACCCTGTTGCAGTCAAACGGCTTTAACCTCCCTCATAGAGTCTGAATGAACGATACGTGAAGCAGGCACAGTTTATGGCGTTAAATGTAACATGTTGACATGCAGCTTTGAAGTGCAACAATCAATGTTTTGCAACCAGGCACGTAGCCAGGATTTTGCTCAGGGGGGGAGGGGCCACGTCGGAAAAAAACACATTTTGCTCCTCATCAGCCATATGCTGCTGACCAGGGGGGGTAGACATTATATCAAACAAATCAAATATATTCGGCTGGAGAGCCCTTTCAGCCCAGAAGACTTGCATTAGGGCGTTTTTCAACACGGGCTACAAAACTGCTTATTCTCAGTTCAAAACCCATGTTGAAGGTGAACTTTTTCCTTTAAGGTGGTCGGCTGACCGCTGAAATTACGAAAAAGTGTATATCCATTTTGTTTGCGTCTATTAAAGCCTTTGCAGCATTTTTAATGTGGACTTTTATAGTTTTATGCATGAGTGGCATTAAAGATTCAGTTTATGAACGAGCCGAAGGCGAGTTCATAAACTGAATCTTTAATGCCACCGAGTGCATAAAAACGATTTAGTGCATGCCGGAGACTGTCTGGTTAGAGCACAAGTACATATTTTTCGAGAGTTCAATGCAAGATCATTTACCTAAGACTTAGCAGTGTATAATCACTTTCTGGAGTGTATTAGCACTCCAGTTAATACACCGCTACAGTTAAGCACATGGCCAATGGGAAAACAGTCTTCGGCCATGCACTAACATGTTTTGATACGAATTTGGTTAGATTAGGTATTTTAGGGGGCCAATGTTCGCGTCATATCGTTTGCGTCGCCTTTTTCGGAACTCAGCAAGCTAGCTAGCTTAACATTTAGCCAGCTTGAAAATAGTGCCCTCGCCTTACCCGGGGGCTGACATGCATGCCTGATGTTTTTCTGCAATCACTTTTTACTCATGCGGAGCATCTTGCTGAAATTCATGTAGCTGAGTTGACAACAATTATACATATGCAGGCAAAATTTCACTGAAATTAGTTCAGTCATTTGGGAGATAATGACGTTTTAGTGACGATTATAGCTGGTGGAAAGGCGATAAATATTGTAAAAAAAGAAGAAAATAGAATTTTGCAGCAAATTGCTAACAGAAAGCGACAAAGATCGAAAGTGACATTTTAATTAGGAAACGCCAACTCGGATTTCCGAATTGTTATGTTTCTTACCCCTTAAAAACCAAAACTAAAATGAAAAATCAATAAAAAACGAAATTTTCAAAGAATTTGACAAACCGAAAGATAAGTGAGAGGACTAAAAGTGCGTCAAGGGGAGACTGCCAGACACTTTATTAATTCATTTTCCCAATTTCTATCATTAAACAATTGCGTACTTTGTGTCATGCCGCGAAGCGGCGCGAATTTTTTCGAGTTTTTACTGTGGATGGCTGTATTTTGACTGTTGCAAAAGCAATTTTTACAGCTGTATGTCCGACCGTTTGGGGGGGGGCAAAACATAGTCTCAGGACCTTTGGAGGGGGGCATGGCCCCTTTGGTCCCCCTGGATCCGCCCTTGCCATTGCAACTGCGGGGGGCTGTACCTACTTATAATC
Source organism: Semibalanus balanoides (assembly GCA_014673585.1). NCBI lineage: Eukaryota > Metazoa > Arthropoda > Thecostraca > Balanomorpha > Balanidae > Semibalanus > Semibalanus balanoides. Next base: position 5,516 of record VOPJ01007661.1, read on the forward strand.
AAATTGTTTTAACATACCGAGATATAAATTTTTAATACTTATCAATGATTTGTAGAGATGCTGCGAGCCAACAAATTGAGCTGATGCAATAAAACGGTTGAAGAAGATTCGCGAAGAATGCTACAAATTTGGACGTACATAACTGATGACAAGGCGATAGGTGCGATTGGTTTGCCATGTACCTTATACGTTATGATAATACGCTTATACGCTTAGATAATAATTTATTATACTGGCGTAACCCGCTAAGTTGTGGTTACTCGCTGTTTGCTTTGCTAATTGGAATGTGACGTTTACTGACAATGCTTATTTATCGTATATCAATGAGTTCGCCGGTCCCGTATCAAGCGAACTCCATATACGGCGTGACCACTGGGACAGCTCAGAAGATCCGCTCATCGACAGGAACATACAAGGATTCCAGCTTGAAAAACGATGCAAACACTCGGCTGTAGTTCACAAAATACGAGACCAGCCGTATATGTAGCGAATCGAAACTGCTGGTAAACTGCTGTGCTGGCCAGTGGCCGCCTGCTCAGTCTGAGCTCGGTCGTAACCTCTGCGGTCGCCGACTGCGGTCACCTTGTCTGCAGTAACGCACGGTCCGACACATTCCCGGGGCGGGGGCGGGGGCGGCGGCGGCGGCGGGGGCGGGGGCGGCGCGCCGGCCGACTACATGTGAGGCGGCGCGGCCGGCTGGCTGCCAGTTATCGCGCTGCAGCTATGGAGTGCATATCGCTGCTGGTGGTGTTGCTGGCTCTGCTGGGCGGGAGGGACGTCGGGGCCGCGCCGGCACCGGCACCGAGGTTTAAAGGTGAGCACTGTAGCAGACACTGACCAATGTGCCATATGACTTGCCAACTGACCAGGCACTGCAGACACTGGTGCTTGCGATACTGATGGGCAGCCGTCGACGACATTTGTAATACTTGTGCATGACTAGTGACTTCCATGGACCAGCATTTCCTGAAACATAGTCACTGGTAGCACACTGTATAAACATATAACATAAATATGTTATGTTATGTTATACAACTATTACCATTGAGATGCACGATATATCTACTACTGCTAACCAAATATGGATGTTTTGGTTGCCCCGGGAATGTATGCCGAATAATGTGGTAGGTAGGTACTACAGACTGAAGTACCTACACAGACTCAGCCGCCGGGTATTTGGAGGAGAGGGGAGGAGGGTCTCACCTCCAGTTAGCCCTGTTGAGCAAACCTCGGGTCAATATAAATATTAGCATTACAGAGGAAGTGTATGTGCCCCGTCTTTACTCAATAACGACTTGGGGCGCAGCAAGGGTGGGAAGGGGGGGGGGGAATTGCCCCCTCCTTTACGGGTCACAGAGGGGCTACCGAGATTAACCCAGATACCATTTGCATTAGCTAAATCACCTAAATGGCTTTCAAAAACCCACAGAGGAGCCCTCAAAACAGGAGAAGGGGCACTCTGGTGCATGGGACCTCAAGAGACACTGAAGGGCTTTCCCACGGGCCTCTTGGGCATGCAGGTACAGGGGCCTGTTGAACCCAACCAGGGGCCCCTGAAAATGACCAGGGGCCTTTTGAGCATGTCCACTGTCCAGGGGCCCATTGAGCTCAAGTAGGGCCCAAAACTTGTCTAGAGGCCTCTCGCGCATGTTTAGGGGCCCATTGAACCCGCTCCGGGCCCACAAACCTGCCTAGGGCCTCTCGCGCATGTCCAGAGGCCTATTGAGCCATTCAGGGGTAAAAAAACTGCCCAGGGGCCTCATGAGCATGTTCAGGGGCCTCCCTGCCTGCCCAGGGGCCATAATAGTCTGTTCAGGGGCCTCGTGAGCTTGCTCTGTGGCCCATTGAGTCTGTTCGACAAATCAGCCAGCGCAGTCCCTTGCCAGGTCGTAAGGGCCCCTGCGCAGACTGGAAGGCTCCTTTGAAGTTCAAAGGGCCCCTGTGCAGTCAGAAGGGCCCCTGACCAGACCGAAAGAGCCTCTGGGTGGGTCAGATGGTCCCTGAACATGCCGAATGGGCCCCTAGTCAGCACGAAGGGGGCCCATGGCAGGTAGGTGGGCCCTCTTGGCATGTCGACAAGGCGACAAATATTATGAATATAAAAATGTTATAAACACTCAACATCGTGTCTGTTGGCGGATACCAGATGAGCCCCTGAACAGGTCGGAAAGGCGTTGGAAAGGTCAGAGGGACCCTAAACGATCTGAAGGGAACCTGGGCTTTTCAACAGTAGGATTGCAGTTGTTCAGGGAAAATAACACAACATTTTCGCGCCGCTCGCCGCGCTAAGTAAATTAGGTACTATTGGTTCCAAAAATAAGCGTCCCGCTGGGTTGGCCGGCACAGAGTTAAAGGAATATATCGTCTTGGAAAAGTATGTGGATGGATGTATAGATGAGAGCCCGGATGTGTGGCTCTCCTCTCCACCAGTTCTCATAATTTTCCTAAGGCGTTTTGCTCCCTTAAACTGCTGTGCCGGCCAACCCAGCGGGACGCTTATTTTGGACCCAATAGTACGTATACTATTACATGCGAGTTCACAAATTGTGCCATTTGTTGGCGTAGTTATATGTTATATTGCTTCCTTCCGATATGATGCGAAAAATAGTTCACTTGAGCACTTTTTACCACACTTTTAAGCGCACAACAACATTTTTAGAGATCCACACCATATACGCAATGCGATGCATTGATGAAAATGCATATTTAGAGTATAGGACTAAAAATGTCGAGCCGCTCCGCGGCGCAATTAATTTAAGAGTTCCGGGTCTTGGGCGTAACAATATTCCAAATTGGTGTAGCTGATTCCAAATTGGTGTCGCTGGTTCCAAAGTTGACATGGGAGTTTGCTAACTCCAGCTCCTATAAGCTGGTATGGCCCATGCCTTACCTGTCATACTGCATTCTCCATCTTTGTAGCGGACCTTTTAATCCATTTTGTTTAGCCCTTTCAACGCTTCGGAATGGGACCTTTACAACGATCGGAAAGGAGCCCTTTTGATGCGCCACCCCTCCCCCGGACGAAATCTTGGCTACGTGCCTGGTTCAGGGGCCTCTCTGAGGATCCTGAGGGTCCTGGTCCAATCCAGCTCATCACAAATTGAAGAAAAATAAATAAAGGAGGCCTTAACAAATAAAGAGGCCGAAAATTCAGTGAAGTTTTTCATATCCAGATTTTTTTGTTGGGGGGGGGCACAATGACTCACTTGCCCCCCCCTTTCTGAAGCCTGGCTGCGCTCCTTGCTAACGACTCAGCCACAAGGCGGCCCTCGGATACCACTTGCAAGGCAAGATACACTTGCCGATACATTCATGCTATAGGTACAGCAAGCGGCCCTGAAGGCAGATACACTGCACGATACATGCACTGCTCCTGCTTCCAGAGACACGCCACTGCTTTCCTGCTAACGAGCTCAGCACAGGCGGCCCTGAAGCAGAAGTACACTGCACGATACACTGCACTGCTCCTGCTCCAGAGTACACTGCACTGCATCCTGCTAACGACTCAGCACAGGCGGCCCTGAAGGCAGATACACTGCACGATACAACTGCACTGCTCCCTGCTTCCAATACACTGCACTGGCTCCTGCTGCTAACGACTCAGCACAGGCGGCCCTGAAGGCAGATACACTTGCACGATTACACTGCATGCGTCCTCTCCCAGATTAACACTGCACGTGCTCCTGCTAACGACTCGAGCGAAGGCGCCCTGAAGGCAGATACACTGCACGATACACTGCACTTGCTCCTGCTCCAGATACAGCGTGCACCCTCTGCTCCTCTTAACGACTCAGCACAGGCGGCCCTGAAGCAGATACCACTGCACGATACACGCACTGCTCCTGCTCCAGATACACTGCACTTGCTCCTGCTAACGAACTCAGCACAGGCGGCCCTGAAGGCAGATACACTTGCACGATACATTACATTCTCCTGCTAACGGGAGCTCAGCACAGGCGGCCCTGAAGGCAGATTACACTGCACAGGCGGCCCTGAAGGCAGATACACTGATCGATACATTCTACGCTATAGGTAAACAGCATTGAAGGAGTTAGGTACGATCGATGTTCATATTTTACACCGCTGCAGGCCGGCTGTAACAATGAAGGTCCTAACCTTGAGAGTAGATGTATTTTCTGGACCAGCGTCTGAAATCTTTGTGCTGACCAGTCAGTGCCTTTAACATGCCACCGGTGCATCCGGTTTATTTTACTTTAGATGATACGGTACCGTACCAATTACATCGGTCTGAACTTGTGAGCGTGCTGAAACTTGCTGCTGCGGTCAGTTGAGCCGATCATTCTCAGTGATGTTTTCCGTTCCGAAGTTTTTTTCAACCTTGACATCTTTTTAAATGTGAAACGATGGTAGTTAACTTCAGCACACGGTTAGTTCGAGACAGCAGTATCATGTATTGTATTCAAGATGCAGATAATTGCTTTTTATTCTAGTAAGCGCTTGACATGTTTCACAGGCAAGCTGACGGTTGAACTAATTTTTGAATGGTTTGTTTAATATGAGTGGTAAAATAATAGCTGCGGTGTTTTCGCATAACCATTTGAATTATTATTTGGATAGTTGTATAGGATCGACGGCGTCGGATAAAGGTAAGGAGGGACAATATTTACCATGCGGACGTCTTTCTCTAACACATACTTTGCACTAATGTTCGCAGCAGGCTGTGAGGGAATGTAAAACCGGGATCGGCCGTATCACTTTAAGCGGCCAGACTCAGATCTGAGACGAGTTTAACATTGTCACAGATAGCGCAGCAGACGTCCTTGTTTTCCTTGCTGGCTGGGCACGCGGTATGAAGGCGAAGCACATCGAGTGGCTTGATAGATCAAGACAATATGATGCACAATCGGCTTCGACAACATTCAGAATTGGCTTACTCTGCTACCCTTTCAGCTGCTTCATAGAAATACATCAACTTTAGCTACCGGACAAGATCATATTATATCGCTGTTCGGGATCTTACTAACCAAAAAGGAGGAGATCTTACCCAACATCAGGGGTAAGACAGCATGGTTGCATGTTTTTTCTTCTTAATTTTGCTTCACTGAACGAATGGACTCTAGACGCATATATTCTTTAAAAACGGACAATTTTGTATCATAATCTTGTAATGAGTCCATTTCATGTTTCCATAACTCTTGAATAATGATATTATCGCCTAAATCAGTAATTTATTTTTCTCGGAATATATCGTATACTAAAACTTTCATACTACAACTTTTTAAAACATTTTAAAATGTTTGAAAACATTTCACGCAAAATAAGCCATCGTGAAAACGGCTATTATATCGCTGTTCGGCATCTTACTAACCAAAAAGGAGGAGACCTTACCCAACAGCAGGGGTAAGACAGCATGGTTGCATGTTTTTTCTTCTTAATTTTGCCGACGACCTGACATTGTGCGACCGGATGGCAGGGTCATGGCCCGCACACTAAGCATTGCTTAGTGTGGATCCTGATCTCTGAAATCCATTCAATCAAAACATTCGGACAAAATTGACTAAATATAAAGAACTACGTGGATCGGACAATAGGCACCAAAGGCGGAGACTTAGCCAATTACTAATAATAAGATACAGTTTCCCACAATACCAGCACTTATTTAATTTACCCAATTTATTGTAAAACAATATATTTTACTAAATGAACATTTTTATACATACTCTTCTCTAGCATGTCTCTTGAGGATTTATGTACGTAAGCTAGTTACGTAGATAAAGTACATTTTATAGAACACGTAACTACGTCATCTACTTTGAGGACTACGACTATAGGATCACTTTTTATCTGTTTTGATTATAGGTACTTATTGTTTACCAAATTATAATCACCTGTCTTATCTGTTTGGCTCGTAAGACTGGGTAAATAACAGGTAAGACACGTAACAACATTGTTTTAAAGTGCTCACACGGAGAATGTTCCCTTCTCCGTGGTGCGCATTAACCAGAGCTGCAGAATTACGAAGACTTAAAACTGTGCTTAAATTTATGTATATGTCATGCTATACAAAAATGTTCCCTTTGTATCGTAAAACAGAGGCGTTCAGAGTCCATCTATAACAATGTACATTTTCAGGTTTCATTAACATTTGCTTTGCCTCGGAAGGCTCATTATAATCCAAATTCCAAGCACAGCATCTTAAATGTTAAAGATAACTACAGAAGGAAAAATATAATCACAGAGCAAAGAAATAAAGTAAAATAATGCAGTAATTATTCATGCATATACGTTTGTTTCACCTTGACAAGGCGTTGGGCTGTGTTAAGGAAGTGGCTTAAAATAGGGGGCTTAGGGTTAACCTGTTTTTCAATTATTCTTTCTTAAAACATGCATCCTTCAACATGCAT
>VOPJ01007662.1:0-20994 GCA_014673585.1 Semibalanus balanoides
TTGTTTCAGTAAAGTTGCATGATTTCAAATGAGCGATATTTGCTTGAATAAGCCATATCACGTGCTTTGATTTCCACCCGATTAAAGTGATGCTGAATTTTTCGTTGAACCTCTATTTTACAAATTCAATGTGTAAACCTAACTGCTAAAAACTATCTCAGGTATCATTGCGCCTGAACTATTGCTAAATTGCGTCACGACCAATCACGAGAGCAGAATTTGTAAATTAACTATATACTTAATTATTTAATAATCCTGATAATTCAGGGGGAATTTATATTAAAATTGACAAAATTTTTAAAAAATAAGTTTAAATTAAATTGCGTTCAATCAATTACACAAAAACAGGGGGTTAGGTAACCTGCAACTTGTCCTATGGACAAGTTGTCCTATGGACATTCATGGTCGAGGCTAGACTGGTCGGACATGGTCGGACATGGTCGGTCCTATGGACATTCATGGATTCATGGTCCTATGGACATTCATGGTTGTCCTATGGACATTCATGGTCGTATGACTTGCTCTAATTAGGTGTTCGTCACCATTAGTAAAACAATTCACACCTTTCCGTGGCACCCAAATATTTTTGTTTCTGTTTCTTACAAGATCGTTGCGGAGATTAATTCGAAATCAAAACACGTGCAGCCGTTATTTATTTGTCTTTATCTATGGATGTTGAAAGTTTCTTAGTTGTGTTAAATATTTTCACGTAGCCTACATAGTACCTATACCATGTATTGATTTACAACAAATTATAAGTTTATACTTTTGCATAATCAGTACGGTGAAACAGGAGTTATCCCTGTAACCCATGCACGCAAGCAAGACGAAGACGGATTTCGGCCCATAGGTAGTTTCGGCATTCAGGTACGTTCGTTGGAACACTGCGCCCTCACTCACTCCGTCTGAATAACGTCGCTAAGAATGTTGCTTAAAAAATGTTTTATAGACGATTTAAGCATCAAAATCACGATAATACCCAGCAAAGTTTTTTTTTTGCAATCACGGGAATCAGGTACTGAAACAGTATGTTACTGTCAGGCACTATATGTTTCATTGTGTATCAAACACTTCCCCGAGTCTTACGTTATCTGCACATCATAAATAAACATAAATTGATGCTTCGTCAACGCGCCTGTCGGCTCAACGAGCTGTAAGTAGGACACCTGCCGATACAAATAAACAAATCGAATACATATCAAATCAGGGATCGCGGAATTGAAGCGACTCCGCACATCAGCTAAAAACCTGCCAATGTTCAAATTGTTCAAATTAAGCACCGCCTGTGGACACTTTTGTTATACATGATCATGCCTCTACAGCTTGAGAAACCACTAATGGTGTCGACCTGAACAGTCACGGATCAATGATTTTCCGGGCTATAGAAATATAAACAAAAAATATATCCCACTTGTTTATGAATAATTGCATCGCGTAACTCTGTCACGCGATGCAATTGTAAGTTTCCCTCCTTTCTTATTCCTTCCCACTCGGCCGACTATTCTTCCCCTCTCCCCACGTACGCCTCTCTCTCCCCTCCCTCTCCCTATGCCTCATTCTTTTCCCCGTCTGATGATATGATCGGGATTTTTGGGCGCTCCGACAGCGAAGGTCACATGGAGCCCACTCTTTTTCCCCTCTCGAACTTGAGGCCTGTGCAAGGCGCTGCAGCCGCCGTGGCCAAAAAGACCGTCAGCCAATCACGACAGAGCAGGTGGGATGACGTCATATCTTCTGCGGCCCATCCCGTTGACGGGAGCAGCCGCAAAGAACTTCGACATTAATGGCGCGCGTTTGACAACAGGTGCGCACTGTTTTGTTGGCATTGCAGTTCATTGGTGGTTCTTTGCTAACAAATGACAACACACAGTGTCTCGTAGATGTTCATGTAGCTGAATGGCTTAACAAAATGAAATTGTCAACTCATCGAACGCCATCAGCGGCCACAAAAGTGTTCAAATTGTTCAAATTCAGCTCCGCCTTTCGGTGGCGGGAGCCGCGGCAGCCGCAGACCCCTTGAACAGCCCTCTGGTTTCCTATCTACTCTTCCCCATAGTCTCTATCCCCCGTCTTACCTGCAGGAACATCTGGGCACTTTTCAGGTGACCGGCGATGTTGCTGACCAGTCTCTCGCGCTCGGCGTCGTTCAGCAACCTTGCTCCAGAACACAGTCACCTGAGGGGATGAGAGCGCGCCGTCAGCTCCGGTACCGACACCGCCCGCGACCCCCACACTGAAGCAACGCGATTACTGTCATGCGCGCGCGGACTGACACAGCTTATCTGTCCTACCACTGCTCACCTGTGAGAAAGTGTGCTCACTGTGATTAAGTGTGCTCACCTGATGATAAGGTGTTGCTTACCTGTGATAAGTGTGCTCAACCCTGTATAAGTGTTGCTCACCTGTGATTAAGTGTTGCTCACCTGTGATAAGTGTGCTAACCTTGATTAAGTTTGTGCTCACCTGTATAATTGTGCTTCACCTGTGATAAGTGCTAATTGTGATAATTGCGCTTCCCCTGTGATTGAGTGTGTTTCACCTGTGTAAAGTGTTACTCACCTGTGAAGAAGTATGTGCTCACCTGCGAGAAGTGTGCTCACCTGCGAGAAGTGTACTCACCTGTGAGAAGGGTGCCTCACCTGTTGAGAAGTGTGCTTAACCGTGAAGAAGTTGCTGGCCTCACCTGTGATAAGTGTGCTCACCTGTGATAATAGTGTGCTCACCTTGATAAGTGTGTCACCTGTGAAAGTGTGCTCACCTGTGTAAGTGTGCTCACCTGTTGATAAGTGTGCTAACTTGTGATAAGTGCGCTCCCTGTGATGACAGTGTGTTCACCTTGTGATAAGTGTGCTCACCTGTGAGAGTTTTGCTTACCTGTTTTGATAAGTTGTGCTCACCTGTGAGAAGTGTTACTATCACCTTGTGAGATAGTGTGGCCTCACCTGTGATAAGTGTGCTAACCTGTGAGAGTTGTGCTTCACCTGGATAAGTGTGCTCACCTGTGAGAAGGTGTGCTAACCTTATTAAGTGTGTCACCTTGTGGATAAGTGTATTCACCTGTGAGGAAGTGTGCTCACCTGTTGAGAAGTGTGCTCACCTGTGAGAAAGTGTGCTCACCTGTGATAAGTGTGCTTAACCTGTGATAAGTGTGCTAACCTGTGAGAAGTTATGCTACCTGTGAGAAGTGTGCCTTAGCCTGTGATAGTGTGCTCACCTGTGATAAGTGTGCTAACCTGTGATAGTGTGCTCACCTGTGAGAAGTGTGCTAACCTGTGAGAAGTTTGCTCACCTGTGATAAGTGTGACTCACCTGTGATAAGTGTGCTCAACCTGGTGTATAAGGTGGCTAACATGGATAAGTGTGCTCACCTGTGAGAAGTGTGCTCACCTGTGATAAGTGTGCTCACCTGTGAGAAGTTGTCCTCTTCGCCTGTCTCATAGCGGCGCACGTCTCCGGAGGCAGAGAACGGAGAACAGGTGTGCACGGGGCTCTCCACCGGGCCGCTAGAAAGGGAACGGAGAGTCCGAGTCAGACTCACGACTAGAGCAGAGTCACTTATGCAGAGGTAGAGTCACTTTTCACATCAGTGGCTGGCAGAAAAATCGCGTTATCCGCTGTAGCTTCCGCGCCAAAACTCCTCAGCTTCCGCGCCAAAACTCCTCAGAAGCTGCATGTAGGTCTCTTCTCACATAACAGGAATACAACTAACTCTACCAAATCTAATTTCCGTAACGTAGCTCAGCCTCTGCGATGAAACTCCCTGCTACTTGCACCTCAGGCCTCCACCTTCACCTGAAGCTGTTGGGGAAGTAGTTGGGCGCGCCTGCCTGGTTGTCGTCCACACACATTGGCCCGTCACGCTGGTAGTTCTTGACGCGCGTGCGGTACGGACAGTTGACGGGGATCGCCATGTAGTTCGGCCCCAGCCGGTGACGGTGGGTGTCGTTGTAAGAGAACAGGCGACCCTGGGGAGGACCAGGCGAGTGATGACACAGGCCAGTCTGACATAGGCACGGGGCGGGTATTAGTATTGGAGGCTTTTGAGTTGGGACGGGTGCTGTGCCAAACAGACGGATCCCACGATCGGAGAGAGAAGCACAACCGGTAAATACAGCAGACACAGACGCATCGGCTAGAACTCAGTCAACCTTAGCAAACGTGAATGAACCGTGAGTGAGCCGCCATTCGCGCTGGCACAACCACTACTACCGGGCCCTGCACAGTGCACATCCTCCCGCCCAGTCTCTCCCATTCAGCCCGGTATACCGAGCCCTCTTCGTCACAACCCCTAACCGTCGGTCGACGGGATTTAGGACTAAGGACTAATTACTCATCCAGCCCTCTCCGGCAAAACTACCGACCGTCGGTCGACGAGACTTCGGAGTTAGAACTAACCGAAACCGACGCCGGCCGAACCTGCCTCACCTGCAGCATCTTGTCGGGGCTAGCCTCGATGCCGGGCGGCATGTTCGCCGGACAGAAGGCCAGCTGCTCCACCTCGGCGAAGTAGTTCTGCGGGTTCTTGTTTAGCACCAGCTTGCCCCACCTGGATGAGCGGGTAGTCGCTGTGGGGCCACACCTGAGACGAGGAAGAGCGAGGGTGAGCGACGGTGAAGATTAGCGATACATATCGGCCACAGGCTGTCGGCACGCTATTTTGCCAATCGACTGGAGCAATTATGCTATGACTTATGAGTCGCCAAGTTAAATGCTTTCTTAACGTAAATCGTTATAGCCATATTGACATAAATCAAATAATGTGCTTACAGTGTCCTGAAAAATAGAAGCAAAACGAAACGTTTCTTAGTATTTTGCCTATAAATAATCCCAAAGAATCAGTCATGTCATCAGAACCTATCCCACGTATACTTTCTCTAACATAACTGTACACACCGATAGGCAATACACGAGCGTTGACAAGCCGGTTACCTCCGTGAGATCAAAGGGTTTGATGGACTGGCGGCCGGCCGGTTACCTTGGTGACGTCGAAGGGGTTGAAGCTGCAGTTCTCCGCCTCCTCGAACGTCATGATCTGCACGTGGAAGGTCCAGGTGGGGAAGTTGCCGTCGGCGATGGCGTTGTACAGGTCCTGGATGCTGTAGTCCGGGTTGGAGCCGGACAGCTCGGCGGCGCGCTCCACCGGCAGACACTTGATCTTCTGGTCCGTCTGAACAGAGACACAGACAGTCGGAGTTGTCACGAGGAGCGGTCAGGAGCGGGGCCGACCTGTCCGGTACTCACCAGTCCGGTCCGTCAGCAGACAACTGGTGGACTTCTTTTCAAGCTGCGGTTGTGCGGCTGATCAGTGATCAGGTAAATACCAGGTCAGACAGCTGACATGACTGATCGGTCCGTCAGACAAGGGAAGGAGGGAGAGGGGAGTCGGGGGGAGGGGGGGGGGGTACGGGAGTCCAGAAGCACACCGCCCAACAACACGGTGCGGCAAACGTGCGTTATCAGATCTCACAGCGGCAGGCACGACGTGAAAGTCTGTTTTCAGAACTATCGAGCAACGTACGTCAACATAATATCCTGACATGATACCTTTAATAACAGCTATAGAAGACTAAAATTATTTCACACTCAAATCGAAATGCTGACTTCAGGTATTTACATTTTGCATCAGAATGAGTTGATAAATAGGCCTACCGTACTTATGATTTAATGCAACCAAGACATTGAAATACTTCTCCGCATATGTAACACGAATTTAAAAAGTATGCTGATTATTATAAATGTTTACGAAATATTGTGGGCGATGCATTTGCCGATATTACGATAATGCATAAGGCAAGGTCAGAAAGTACGCTCAATATTAATAATAAGCATAACGAAAATAACTACCATTCTGGTATCCTTTAAGATGGCATCATTGAACTGAGATGTAGTTTGAACTTGAAGATCTTCTTCATCACCACGTCGAAAAATGATTAAGACGGAAAGATTCGAACAATTATGTTCTTCAACAGGCCTCATTGGGGTGCATGATTTCAACTGGTTTTAAATGCTGTTTACTGGTAGTTAACTGGTTTTAAATGTTATGGTAAACAATTACACCACCGCATTGAAGCCATCGCATTACAACTTAAAAATACAAACGAAACCATTACCTTCACGACACAACTGTTACTGTTACCAAGCTACCTCCCGCCCGCCGATAATACAGAGTGCAAGGTACACAATCAAACCAAGACAGTCTGACGCGTCTCAGTCTGATAGCCGGGGCCCTGTGCACAGCCACCTCCAAGGCCAAACAGGGCACCATGAGCCGACAGTTATATTCGGACAACAAAGTCTTCACCACACCGGCCCAGCCCGCGTGCAGCCCTTACTTTGTAAGGCATTGGAGCTTCACGATGATGCGACTGCCGTTATTTACCGTCGACGTCTCACGCCTATCCAAGCGGATGAACAGAATGGCCTCGCTAGTAGCCTGGACTCGAGCCCGGAAACCCACAGATTCGCGCGACTCCTTACCTAGGAGTAGGGTTTGTATTGTACTGGTGGCCCTCTCACCTTGTAGTGGAACTTGCAGTAGACGGGCTCGCACTTGTCGTTGACCATCTTGAACGTGTGGGAGCCGTAGCCGTTCATGTGGCGGTAGCCGTCGGGGATGCCGCGGTCGGAGAACAGGATCGACACCTGGTGCGTCGTCTCCGGCCGCAGCGTGATGAAGTCCCAGAACATGTCTGGGTCCTGCCGGCGAAGAGGAAGGGTGGTGACTCGTGGTGCTGAGGAACACCGTATCATGTTATGTGATGTCCATGTCTTCCAACTTTGCCAGATAGAAGATAGAGTAATACATATAAGGGGTGAAAGTATCAGACGGATAGCTTTCACCGCCAGAATAGAGGGATAATAGTAATGTAGTTATGAACCACAGCTATTATTCCCCTCCGCCGAAGGGGACCAAGGTCATTGTGTAGCGCGTGTAGCAGGTTACTGTGGCCAATGAATCATGCTGATTGACCACGAAATTCACGATGAGAGGATGGGATCGGGGGGCAGCACATCCAGGTTTCCTTGGCGAGGAAGATGATCATGGGGATAATCCATCCCAGCTAATAAATATATTTGAAGAAAAAAAATCAGAGGGACACGTGACCGACAGACACGCCTGGTGCCGGGTCACGTGACGCCAGACACGCCTGTGCCGGGTCACGTGACTGCCAGACACGCCTGTGCCGGGTCACGTTGACTGCCAGAACGTCTGGTGCCGGGTCCACGTGGACTTTGCCAGACACGCCTGGTTGCCGGGTCACGTGACTGCCAATACCACGCTTGGTGCCGGGTTCCACGTGGACTGCCAGACACGCCTAGGTGTCGGGGTCACGTGACGAACAGACACGTCTGGTGCCGGTCACGTGACAGCCAGACAGTCTGGGTTGCAACGAAGTCACGTGAATGCCAGAACGTCTGGTGCCGCGGTCACGGTACAGCCAGACACGTCTGGTATGCCGGGTCACTGTGACTGCCAGACACCGCCTGGTGCCGCGGTCACGTGACTGCCAGACACGCCTGGTGCCGGGTCACGTGACTGCCAGACACGTCTGGTGCCGGGTCACGTGACAGCCAGACACGTCTGGTGCCGGGTCACGTGATCAGCCAGGAGTCTGCTTTACACGAACAAATCCCCCCTTCCCCCCTCCGCCGAGGGCATGGCATTACAGCTCTCTGACCGTCCGATGAGTCGGCATGATAATTATAAACTAATGTTATATAATTATTAACTCTGACCTCCGTGCTCAGCAGGATGTGACCCTGTGTGTGGAATATGCCCCCCCCCCCCAGCAGGACAGTGATAATTTCCAGACATGACGATATGATACTGAGCGCACAAATGCTATACGGTTCTACTATGCTTTATATAACAGCTGTACGCTTATGGCCGGAAATGACACAAGTTTGTTCATCGTAAGTCTTTCAGCAATGCGACTTGTCAGCTGGTGAAACAACAATACGTTAGAAGCATGCATCTCGGGAAGTAAGTTATTCGGCACGGCATAAATTAATTTCCATGTGAATGTGGGTCACCATCTTTGTTATCCCTGCTGCCAACTCTGTCGTCCCGGCTGAGTGTGGGTCTCGAACAATTTCGCTTTGCTGCAATATACAATCTGGGCCGATTTGGTACCCAAGACCCTTTCCATGAGAGTATCAAAATCGATCGGTGACATACGCATACATTCATCCAATCCCTACACAACTGTTTCCCAACTGACGTCGGACAAGATACACAGCACAAAGTCCGGTGCCGGCCGGCTGCAGACCTGAGACCATTTGTTTACAGTGAACTCGCCACTGCCCCCCCCCCCCCGTGCCCGCGTCGACCGCTGGTCCGCTGCATCACCGACAAATATGCCCCGCTCGCCACACACCCACCCTCGGATCGACACACCCCCAGGCCCAGGCAGCGTTGTCACATGTCCACCAGCGACCGGGAGCGGGATCTGGATACTTTAATACGCGCAGTGGAGGGTGGAGAGGGGGGACTTTTAAGCCCCCCACCTTCAAAAGCTTTTCGTGAATAGTTAAAAATACGAAGCGGAGCAGGGCGGTGGTTTTTGTGCGACATGTAAGCCAACACAATAGCGGATCGTTTGACGCAAAAAATGCAAATCGGTCGGCCAATTTTTGAGCTATATAGATTCGAAGTCCAAGATGGCGGCAATAATCGAGGTCAGAGAAGAGACAGGATCTTGTGTTTGTTTGTTTATTGGGGTTTAAGGGCGCGCCGACACCTTTGGGTCAATTTGCGCCCAGAGAACCAACAGTCGGATCAGGATGATTCAAACGACATTCATGAACATTGATCCAATATCAATGTTCATCCCCAAATATAGCTTTTGACACCCTGGTGGTGACCTGTGACGTCACAGAGGTCAAATAAAAAATGTGACATTTGACCAAATTTGACCTTAGTGACCTCGTTTGACCTTGAAGATACTGACCTAATGTCACCTAAATTTCAGCAAATGTAAATCATCATAGCACTTACCTACCCTGTAAGTTTGATCGTTCTAACTCTCATGCTTTCGGATATCTCAGGGGGGGGGGGGCACAAAAGTGCCCCCTCCAGTGCGAGTGTTAATAAATAACAGGTGAAACAAGTATATTTCTGTAGACTTGACAAGAAGCAAGACTAGGCCAGAACTTGCTGACTGGTAGACAACCTATGAAGTGTCTGACAAAGGAATTAATTGGACGTCTTTCGATCGCAGCCATTCGGGGAGCAGTATGCAGTCAAAAAGATCCCTGAGTATACAGCATAGCCTCACACTTATCCACATTCCCAGACACCTGTCCACCCTCCACTCCTCATACAAACTCTTCCATCCCTCCTCACCCCAAGTTAAAACCTCGTGACACCGCCACCCGCCCCCTGCACTGACCTTGAGATGGGTGGCCGGGTTCCGTTTCTGCGTGTGGATGAAGCTGGGGAACAGGATCGGGTCCCGGATGAAGAAGATGGGCGTGTTGTTGCCCACCAGGTCCCAGTTGCCCTGCTCCGTGTACATCTTGAGCGAGAAGCCGCGCGGATCGCGGACCGTGTCAGCTGAGCCGCTCTCGCCGCCGACGGTGGAGAAGCGGATCGCTACCGGCGTCCGCTTCCCAACCGAGGCGAACACGGAGGCTTTGCAGTAGCGCGAGATGTCGTGGGTCACCTCGAAGTAGCCGAAGGCGCCTGCGATGGACGGGAATAGGGTCAAGGGTCAAGATTGGCACGGAAGGGGAAGCAGAGGTTGATAGTGAAGCAGATGCAGACTTCATAATCCTCACACGAGTAGATCCAGATATTCAAAGTGAACTTTAGGTAAAATGCAATGGCCCTCATTGTTGGCTCAACTATTCACAAATGCGTGATTGCTCGCGAGAGAACACCTACAACATAATACCTAAACACCCATGGTTGTCAGCAAACATGTGTAAGTCTGCTTCCCCTCTAACCACCACCACCACCACCACCCCAGTTTCGCCTGATCCGCCGGGACCAGCCCAGAGCAACGTACCGGCTCCCTTGGCGTGCACCACCCGCTCGGGGATGCGCTCGCGGTCAAAGTGCGCCATCTCGTCGATGTAGTTGTGGTCCTGGATGAGCTGCGGCCCGCGGGGTCCGGCCGTTAGGGAGGCAGTCTTGGTATCCACCGGGTGGCCCTGGCTGGTGGTGCATTGTTCCGCGGCCTGAAGCAGTAGAATGATGGAAAGCGAGTGTGTTACGTAATGCGCAATGATGTCGATTGGAGCTTATCAGCAACCTGACACCATTATAGGTCTGTCATTAGTAGTTCAGAAGATTTTGTAAAGCCGTTATGTGACCATTTTCAGCTTTATAGCCATTGCCACAGGGGGCAAGCAGGGCAACTTGTGCATTCCTCTTTCATTCCTCAACTGGTGACTGCCTGAGATTGATATCAAGGTGATTTGAAGGTCGATGAAGTCCACAGTTACGCTCAACTCAAAAAGTACCTTTTTATTCGGAGCTTCCTTATTCCTCATCTGAGTTCCTTTTTAGGTAGGTAGTTAACATGTCAGGTGAATTCCTTCTTCCACCTCAAATCCTAGAGTCACGAATGTGCAACTTACTCAAAACAAAGTAATGCTAAATACTGCTTTATGCAAAACATACATAGTCACAATGTCACTGATATAATACAAATGAAGGTTAATAATGGTTAATTATAGATCATTGCTTGGTTGATTGAAATATAATGATATATGTTCGCATAACTGCATCTATTCAATATCTCTTTAAAGATGACTTCAACTTTAAAGAGACATTGAATAGATCCAGTTATCCTAACATATATCAGACAGCAGTAGGATGTGGTAAAGACAGAGGTAAAGCAAGATAAGTACATCAATGTAGTATATGACTATTGATGTCATTACTCAAAACAGAAAATTGCAATACAGATCCTAAGAAGATGAACACATACAAGATTGTCAGCACAAACATACCACACAGGTCCTTTTAAAGTCATTGAGTTGGTTTGATGCCTTGCAGCGGTCGGCCATCGCTGATCCTGTGTCTGACTGGAAAACACAAAATTTTAGTGTTAAGCTTCACAGCAGAAAAGGCTGTTCCATGCTTTGACTTTCTAAAGCATTTAACACTGTCCCTATAAATGTCCCCTAGCCCTAGCTTCAGCTGCCTGCAGACCCAGTACTTTATCACGCACCCTGGAAGGCCTCTGACAATTGCACGCCCTGGAGGGAGAGGGGGATTTCGCCCTCCCCTAAGATCTTGAAAACCATGCAGCATAGCAACAAGCGGAAAACTCTATAGATAGCTCTGGGAATGGGGGTACTTGATGGTACAGGCATGGATGAGATGGTACAGGTATTCAAAAAGCAAACTACAAAGCAACAGTGACAAGCTGGGTACCCACACGCACTGGTTTGGGATGTGGTTCATTTATTCAAGTAGCTCAACCACAGAAACTTGTCACTCTTGTGAAAAACACCCCAGTTATGATTCTTATCCAAATTTATGATCCTATCAAGATTCCCATACCTTCTTGGCAAATCAAATTGTCTTAACCTACCACAGTAGCTGAATAAGAGCGCGAACTGCACAGGCGTCTAATGGTACAAAATATAAATGAAAATCAAAACATTACGGTAAAGAAATATTTCGTACAAGGTAGGCAGAAACATATATGTCCGTCGAGATAATATTTTTGCCAGGAGAGAGAGATTTGACGTCATTAATGTAAAACCAAAAACAAAATAGACAGCATTGACAAAAAATAACTATTCTAGGATCATAAAATGACCTTTAATCAATGGATTGTTATCATTTACAGTAATCCAAGAATCAAATCCTGATAATAAGACCCATTTTATCTTTGTCTGGAGTGTCATTGGCTCAATACTGAATTCTGATGATGTCACAATCTAAGAAAGATCCCATTGATAATCGAGCTAATCGACTATGCCATATACGGCGCGTGATATACGAAATGCTGTCTGTTTGTATATCTTAGAGAAATATATTTTCGCTAGCGATGCTCTTAGTTCACGAATCACAATCGTGAATGGAATACGAGAATGTCATCATTGGTCAAAGCCATCGGCGAATTTTTTTATTGAACAGAAGGACAAGCTAGCTTGTGAACGTTCGTTACAAAAAATGCAGAGTATGTGAAATTGTGTGCAGTTGTAGTGGGCGGTGGTTCCGCGCGAGCGTGTGTTTCGAACGATTTAGTTTATTCGTGCGTATTCTCGAGTGTGGTTTGTGTCGCAAGTCAGCTCTACAAATGTGTACAAAAATAAGCATGGTTTTGTCGATCAGCTTTGAAATGAAAGGCAATCGATGCCTTCAAGCATAGGGATTGGGAAGATCCTTCATTTTTTAATTGATGTTAGGGAATTAAGCTATCAAAAATAAAGTGACAAGCTTCTTACCTTAACCTTGGTCTTATAGTATAATGCCTTCCAATATCAAAAAGAGGTTCACCGGGTTCCTCAGGCAGATTTCTAGCAACAGTCACTGCACTGCGGCTGACCAGTCAGTGGCTGACTTGCGAGCAAACTCTGATGGATGTTTCATTACAAAGTATCTGAGCGGGTGAGTACCTACCATTATGCCAATGTCAATATTTGTCTGTCAACTGCCCTTATGCAAGACTTGCTGGAAGTGGATAATTTGAACATGTCTTTTATGTGTGATGATTTCTTGAAGACGAATTGATTTACTAATCTCTGTAGAATCTATTTTAAGCATGAAACAAGTAGTGTACATCAAAAATATTTTGATAATTATTTTAGTTTTGATTGCAAAAGGTTCCTGAGATTATTTCATTCAATGCTTACCAGTAGACAGGATAGATAGGATATTCCAACAGGAGCTCATGACAAGTCGCTCATACAGTTCTCTTCATCTCTAATAAGTGAGAACTTATGTATTTTGTAGATAATCCTGATTATAATGTTCATGCATGTCTGCAGAATCACTGACTTGTTTGAGCATACTTCTCTGAGGAAACCCTTCTCTTCTGTATGGGTCTTAGCACACTGATAGTGGCCCAGCTGACTGAATCCCTGCCAGCCTCTGTAACTGTCACCCCCGCCCTTTCCCTTCAGTGAGCTGTCCTCCCGCTCAGAGGTGGCGATCGACCACGCACGGGACGCCGGCCAGCTGCCCGAGCAGCGCGTGGCGCCTCTCCAGTCGACCGTGATTGCTGCCTACACCGGTCCTGCTGGCGGTCTGACCGCCGTGCCTCACCGCGCACAGCCCGTTACCTCCAGCGAACCGGGCATCAACTACATCGACTCTGACGACGACGAGTCGGAGGAAGCCGCTCCGGCTGTCGATGGTACGTCTCTGGCCGCGCGGCTGGCGCGGCTCCACTACCCGCGTCAGAGACTGGCCGGCAACCTAACGCTGCCCACCTGGGTACCGCGCTCGCCGCCCGTGCCCTACGAGCGCTGGTATCGGATTCGTCAGGGTGACCTGGCGCGATGCAAGGCGCAGACGCTGCCGGCGCGGCGCTGCTTCAGTGACTACCGTCTTGATGATGAAGAGGAGCTGCTACAGACGATGATGACGTCCCTCTGCAGCACCAACAGTGACTCGTTGCCGAATCTCGGCGGCGCACCACCGGTCGGAGGGAGGAACGCAGCGTCAATGGACGAGCTGGGGCCGTCGTCTTTGGAGGAGTTTGGCCCGGTGTCGTTGGATGGCGCGGCGGGGGAGACGGCGGACTCGGCGACACCGACGGCGGAGTACGGGGTGGGGCCGGGATCGCCTGGTGTAATGAGCGGAGTGGAGGGAAGGACGGGGAGCGGAGGGGACTCCGCGAGGGAGGGATCCGCGTCACCCGGCCGCGGGGAGGACTGCACAACCCCCACGAATGCCGCAGTGGGCGCGGCAGAAGCACGGACGATAGCCTGCGTCCACGAACCATCCCCCGCGCGAGAACCGAAGGGCGGGTCGCAGTCGAACGGACTCTCGGGGCTGGGTGGCGACGGACGTGTCGGGGATGCTATCGCGGAGGGATCGGCCTCTCGACTGGATGTAGGGTTAGGGAGCAGCTGTGGGGATGTGCAGGGAGCGGGGTCCGACAGTCCGGAGAGGGGCGTCGGCGGGGGAAGTGGGGAGGTAGACTCTGGGTGTATTACGGGGGATCAGTCCACGCTGGGTGATGTGCTGGCTGCGGATGTGTCTTCGGGGACGAGTGGGGGTGATATAAAGGTCAGAGCGGCGATGGGGTCTCATAGACCGGCGGGGGTTGTCGATGGTGGTCAGGCAGTGGCGGCTCAACCTGGGGGAGGCGTTGAGGGTCAGAAGGAAGGAAATAACGGCAGAAACGCACCTCCACTGCAGCCGGTAGTAGACCCGACTGCTGGACGTCCATTGCCAGATGGGGAGGTTTTCTGTCCCCCGGGTTCATCCGCCGCCCCCGCTGCCACCAGCACCCCAATCCACACCGCCGCCGCCCCCGCCGCCGCCCCCGCCGCTGCCAGCACCCCGACCGCGTGGCCGCTCGCCGCCCGAGTCGGGCCCGGCAGCCGGAGGGGATCTCCTCGTCTGGATGCAGGGCGCGTATCGGAACCTGCAGGCTGTAACTCTGCCAGCAGCCGCCTAACCTCCCTAGCCATCGTACACTCAGGCTGGTAGACGCGACACGCAACCCGAGCCCAAGGTAGCCGTTCTGTCGCTGTGCACGTGCGCACGAGCTGACGCGGCAGGCTGAGGACCCTGGGTGCTTTCTCCCCTGCCTGCCTGTCGGCTCTGCCCGGCCCTGCCAGTCGCTGCAGCCCTGCCGCAGCACGACACCGCACTGGGTGACCAGTGATCGAACTGCTAGGTCTGGTCTGGTTCTGTCTGCCTGAGTCTCACTCCTCCGCCCAGGCAGCGTCTTGTTTTTAGCACCTGGCTACAGGTGGTGTGGCTCAGAGCGCGCCGACAGACTTTGGGCGCGGAACTTTGAGGCAACTAACATGCCTCGTCGCAGACTGTGAGGCAGCTCCTGCGGTGGTCTACGTTTTCTGGTGGCTCCTCAGTTGGGGCGATGGCTGCTTTGTTTGAAGTTTGGTTCTGTTTGCATGCGGTGTTTTGACTGCGCTTTTAGTTTTCGGTCTTTGTGCTGTTTCAGTTTCAGCGTATTTTCTCTGTTTCTAACAGTCAGCTTGGTTTACTCATTAAATAATTGATCGCTTGGTTTGTAGGATATAATTAGCCAGAGAAGGGATGGATCAGAAATCGTAATTTGCGGAACTTAACTCATTCTATATTTCATTTGAATATGAGTCAGCAGTTTGTGTGAAGAGATATGTGTGCCGTATTTTGTTGCCGCACACACGCTGAATCGTAATCGCAGCTTTATCCGTATCCGTTCCCGCTCTGGCATAAATTATATATATTGCAATCTAAATGTTCTAAATAAGCCAAAATGAGGTGAATGATGTTAATTATGTGTTAATTTACTGTCTCTTTTCGTTGCAGCTCTATTCAGTTTTGGAATGAGGTGTGCGCAGTGTGAATCAGTGTCTTGGGGGGGGTATAGGCTTTTGTTTGACGATCTAAATGTTTTGCCGCGCATATATGTACATAATTGTTGACTGTACTACGAGCTTTAAATGTTTAAACAACACTTTCAAAGTAACAATTTCATTTTGTAAGTTCTCGTCGCAGTTTCGTCGTACAGAAAACTACGCAATTTAATTAACGGAACTTGCGAATGTGAACTCAACTACGCGTCTACGCGTTCTAAGGCAGGCTCATTTAGTTTTCACTGGGTCACCGTCGATGCATATCACACCGTCCGAGTTGTTCCGGTGTGCACACTACGGTACCTCACTTTCCCTCACAGCTTTGCGGCGTGTCAGTTTGCAAAAGTGCACGCGCCCCACGTACTTTGCACGCTGCTGCCGTTTTACTTTGCATTGCGAATGGTAGAAATGTTACGCCTAGCTTGTATTGTTGCTAATATATGTAAATAGGCATTGTAGCATGCACCGTTGCATGCATGTGGCCCGAACCAAATTCACTGGAATATGTAATCGTGCAGGAATCGGCTACTTAGCGTAACCCAAATCACAAAGGAGTTTCCCTGAATGGCATTGGACAAGACATTGATATAAATGGACATCCTTGGCCTTGTTGTCATTCAAGCTAGCTTGCCTTGACAGTGTCCGAGGTTGCGTACTTCGGGCTGATTGCCTGATCAGTGATCATGTTACTAGTCTGCCTTCATTTCCCGTTAACCACCTCTACAGCTACGCTTATGCCATCTGGTGACCATGGGACTCCGCCTGACCTTGTGACTTTGTGTGACCTCGTGTGACCTCGTGTGACCTCGTGTGACCTCTGTGACTTTACCTGATCCTGTGACCCCGTATAACCGTGGTGACCTCATCTGATCCCGTGACCTATGTGACCCTGTCTTACGCCGATGATCTCAACTGACCCTGTCCCACCGTGGTGATCTAACCTGACCTTGTGACCCCATGTGACCCTGTCTGACCCGCGCCCTAAAGCCTCAATCATCATCACCTGTCGGACCCGTGCGACCCTGTCTTCTGACCTTGTCCCACCGTTGACCGTGGTGACCCGACCCTCTCTGTCCGTGGTGGCCCCATCTGACCGCAATGACATCACCTCATTTTTGTGACCCATGTGTGACTCTCTGTGATCCTTTTTTCAAAAATTTGTAAAGATGATCAATAACATGCCAATTATATATTTTAGAGTCAAACCAAATTTAAAAAGACAAGCTTTCGACATCACTGTCATCATCAGGTCTAAATATTCCAAAATATTTTGAAAGACACAAAATACAAAATGCAACAACAGATTCGCTCATGTCACAAAGGTGATGGTATCTTCCAGTATCTGTGATCCCATGTGATCCCATGTCACCCTGCCTAACCGTGGTTACCTTACCTGAACCCATGGCCTTATGTGACCCCATGTAACCCGTGTGACCCGTGTCACCAGACGACTGCCTACGTCGGACCCAGCAGGACGAGATAGCCGGTACCGTCAACTGGAATCGACCCCACCCTCGCGCTTTCGGCAGCTCGGTGACCCTGTACGAGTGTCACCCGGTCACAGGAGTTCACGCAGGTCAGTCGACGTGCCCTCAGGCACTGACGGGTCAGTGTGCACTGTGCAGTGGGCTTCATGAGTTGGTGAAATGCAGTGTGTGGTCTGGGATATGGCTTAGGATATGTCTGTGTGGTCTGGGATATGTCACCATGCACTGTTGAGGAAGGTTGGGAGCGAGGGAAGTTTGAAAGGCTTGTGATGTTATTCGTTTTCTAGCGTATGGAAAGTTTTGTGTGTGAGCGGGAGCGGCAGAAAGACTTTTGCTGTTGTTCGTTTTTGGCGTGTCGGCAAAGTTCCGGTGCGCGCCGGGCCGTGTCTGGCCATATTTACAGTGCGTGTTTGGATAGTGTGTTCATTTTGAGATGGGATCAGCAGTGGCGGTGTTCCTGCCGGCGCTGCGGGTCACGACATGCCGTGACGTGGCTCCGCCGCCGCCGGCAGTCTGGAGCAGGTGTGCGTGAGAGGTAATCAGTCAACACTGAACAGTGCTTTAGTCTCCAGGGCACAGCTACATGTAATTTAAGCAGTTTCCCTATTATTTATAAATTTGGGTGGAAAATTTACACCCTATTGATGAGTATTTTTCCACTCTTTTCCCCAAGTTTTACTGTAAAATTTTTCAACTCCTTGCAATTGGATAAATGGAACCCTGTTACTGATTTTATGGATGTTATGATATGGACAGCCTGTGGAGGAAAAACGGTGCAAATTGGCATAGGTAATAAACTTATTCTGGTGACCGGGTTGATTGGTTATTGTAAAGCAAAAGCATGTATATTTTTTATTTGTTTGATTTTCCACTCTCTAAAATGCTTATTTTAGCCATAATTTTCGCACTCCGCACCCCAGCTTCCAAACCAATCCTAGGACCCTGAAACTTAAGAAGCGTGTTGGTTGGTGCCCTGGCTACAATTTTGCAACACACGTTTTTATAGACGCCTGTTTGGTTCCTCTTTTTTTCTTAACTACGATTTGCACTCCATTTTTAGTGCTGGTTCACCTTCGGTGCTCGTAAAATCATGACTTAAACAGTCTCGATACATCATTAAAGGATAGTTTTAAGAAAATTGTCCGACGTGTCCACAATTTCTTCGCCGGTCTTTTTCTACTTGCTTTCGCAGCAGACTTGTAATTATTATTTGTGAATCGACTCTTTTTGAATGAATCATTCTTATTGCAAAGGGTTGTGAATCACTGAATCAACTCGTGACAAATATGAACTATTGACAAGTCTGCTTCGCAGTCGGCCAAACCCCGGGAACGGCGTTCGCCTATGTGCGTGCACGAGTTTGACCTGTAGGATTTGCCCGCCCAAAGGCAGAAAGCAGTGGGTAATTATTGTACTTTACGATTCTGGAAAGTTTGTTTGTTATTCTGCCCAAAACAACGCACACAACTTAAAATACTTTTTCTAACTGTTTTTTCTTCTTTTTACTTAATTTTGACACATTTGCTTAGCTTCAGTTTCTCGCTCCGTGCCTAGGCGGCCCTTTTACCTCCGTCCTCACTGTGTGGCCAGGCGACTGTATCTGATTTCTCCCCTCCGTCTCCCGCCGTATGACCAGGGGAGCCGATCGCGGACGCTTTCGGCGTGGTGTGTCGCAGCAACAGCGCCCTGCTCGCTCTGGGTGACGGCGTCAACTGGGGAGAGAAGGCGCGCCTGGCCGCCCGCTGCGCCGTTCATGGCTGCCTCGACTACCTGAACAGGGCGCTGTTGCGGGCGCAGCCAAGCGTCCCGAGCACACAGGTGAGGCGTGGCTGTTCACGCTGTGCAAGTGTTCACTACTGAACAGGCCGGGACCACTACGCTTCTACGCCGCCCGCTAGTGTCCTGAACTCTCACTTCAGTGTTCAGTGTCCTGAACAGGGTGCTGTTCGGCGCCGCCGCCCAGCGAACAGAGCACTGTTGTTCACTGTTTACTGAGATGTTCACTGTTCACCGGTCACGACTGCCAGGGACTGTGTACTTGAGGCTGTCGAACAGGACCAGACGGGATAGCTGATAGGCGAGAAAGATGACGCATGCTCGACGCTCGTTGTGTGGTATATGGTATATTGTCGCTAGGTGAGGTGACATATATTGCACGCCGTTTCAGTTGTACCTCTGACATGGCCTTTTCGCAAATGCAAAATTCCCCTGGCCTGCTTCGATCCAGCATAAGTATTTACTTGAACGGTTGCAGCAATTAGCTATGTTCGGTTATCGCGGCTTGACCAGTGTTCCACTCTTGGTTAAGAATGGCGTGGGTAGCGTCCCCTGATGTGTTAGGATGTCTGGGTAGCGTCCCTGTGTGTTGACTGGGTAGCGTCCCTATGTGTTGTCTGGGTAGCGTCCCTGTGTGTTGTCTGGATAGCGTCCCTGTGTGTTGACTGGGTAGCGTCCCTGTGTGTTGACTGGGTAGCGCCCCTGTGTGTTGACTGGATAGCGCCCCTGTGTGTTGGGGGAGTTACAGCGCCGGTCTGCTGTCTGTACTGGCAGCTGTTCACGTGTCGGCTGTTTGCAGTGAGTTTGGGGGGGGGGGGCAGCGGTAGTGTGCAGCTTGCAATTGCACAATGATCGATACAGGTCCCACTCATGGATCCGTCCGTCCGCCCCCAAAAGCGTCCGTCCGGTCCCCTATAACAGCCTCTCCGCACGCTATTCTCTGGTAGAAATGGGCAGGCTGACAGCGAAGGACGCGGTGGCGTGGCCGATCGTTTGGACTTGCGATTTATCTTCCTCTTGATCTGATGATTCCGCTGGCGACAACTTACCCGGCATTGTCCTGCCCCGTTCACGACCGGTTTGGTACGATTTAATGGTTTTGGCCAAAGCCGCCGCGCTCGGAACGACGAAATGACTCGACGCTGATCCCGTTATTCCGTGGGAAATTAGAAGACGGGATGAGACCAAAGTGACCGAAATAATCACGCCGCATTAAAGTTTAATAAGATAGAAAATGAGACTGATAAAGCTGCACGTCTAGCTTCAGTTAAAACGTTTATCGAGGAAGCCTCCTTCTATTTTCGTCAATCTGCACGCTAAATACGGCCGTCTAGCCTTCCGATTCATTCTCATTGTCTCTCGCCTCGCATCATAGCTGTCCGCAGCCACTGTGGTGAAAATATTGTCCTGATCTGTGTTGCTGATAGAAACTGGACAAAACTCGCCTGGTCAATGTACACATGTGGACAGTAGTGACAAAACTCGCCTGGTCATGTAACACATGTGACAGTAAGGTGACTAAAACTCGCCTGGTCCCATGTACACATGTGACAAGTAGTTGACAAAACTCGCCTGGTCAGTGTACACATGTGACAGTAGTGACAAAACTCGCCTGGTCAGTGTACACATGTGACAGTAGTGACAAAACTCGCCTGGTCATGTACACATGTGACAGTTGTGACAAAACTCGCCTGGTCAGTGTACACATGTGACAGTTGTGACAAAACTCGCCTGGTCTCTTTATGTGTGCGTGTGTGCGTGTGTGCGTGCGTGTGTGCGTGTGTGCGTGTGTGCGTGTGTGCGTGTGTACGTGTGTGCGTGCGTGTGTGCGTGCGTGCGTGCGTGCGTGCGTGCGTGCGTGCGTGCGTGCGTGGATAATGACAAAATTCGGCTTGTCCGGGCGTCTACAGGGACAAACCTCCACTGTCTGTGTACAACATTACTGACAAACGCCGCCTGCTGCCTGTGTGCCTCGCAGGACGTGTTCGCAGCCCTCCTGCAGTCGTTCCACGCGGCTCACAGCCTGATCCTGCAGGAGGGCGGCATGCTGACCACTCTGACCGCCGCGGCGGTGGTACCGTGTCAGCTGGCGCAGGGGCGCACGCGGCCTCGCTACGTCGTCTGCGTCTGCAACGTGGGCGACAGCCTGGCCTATGTGTTCAGCGAGAGGCATGGAGTCAGGGAGATCACCAAAGGTCGGTCATGGGGAAGGAGGGGAGCTGAGGGGGCGGTG
>VOPJ01007663.1:0-16845 GCA_014673585.1 Semibalanus balanoides
CGGTCGCCATCGTAATAACGCAGCCATCGTCATCGTCTTCGGCTCATGTAACGTAACGGTGAATTGAATGGTCAGCATGTTTAGCCTTTTATTCTCTACAAGGTGAACCATCTTTCTGGGTTTTTACCAGGCAAACCCGTAAAAATTTCGCGCCACTTCGTGGCGCTAAATAACAAATACCTATTTTAATATAAAGCCCACATTACAAAATGCTGCAAAGGCTTAAATGCACCAAAAAAAAGGAAATACATTTTTGCGTCATTTCAGCCCATCTCCCCACTAAAAAATTATCGGCGACGCACTTGGGTACAGTTGACAATTGAAATAGTTTTGCTCTGGTACTGTAATAGAGGCAATGTCGGAACACAAAAACTGGCAACTGACATCTTTTTCTTTTCGATATAAAAAGAAGTCGAAAAAAACGATAAAAATCAAAAATAAAGAAAATATAATAAACATGTAGTTTGCACAAATATAAGGGGACCAAATCTGGAAGAAATGTGAAATTGGGTAGGTAGGTCCGCTAAAAACGGTTTGCCCCCCCCCAAGCGGCGGCTGGATACCCATTGAACTACCATACATATACAAATTGACACATTTGTGATATTGCGTTTTTGGCGATGCGCCCCTCTTCGAGCGAGTGGCGCCCCTGGTCGATGGCGCCCCCCAACGCCAATGTGTCCGTACCATTTTTTGGGACGTGGTTGCGCCCCTGTTGTGGGCGTTAGCGTATGATGACCGTAATGACGGAGTATGATGTGCCCAGATGTCCAGAGTTGTAAATTTAACTAAAACAACTGCTGTATCACCTAAATTGAGCCATTTCAGCATAGTTTTGTTTACAAAATTAGAGCTGTATGCTCGTATTGTATGGAAATTTATTCACAACATACATAGCCGTTGCGGGCTTGACACATCCTGATTTCAGGATTTGTGAGACTTCGCAAACCCAAGCAGTGGCAGCTCTATGTAGCTAACATCCTGGCAAGCTCTCCCATTATCCCGGCGTATCATAGCATCACCCGCGTCACCGCCACCACGTCTTTTCATCACCCGACATCACATCAGCGCGTAACTGACGCCATGATAGTCTCCTACATTATCACAGCGCGCGAGTTCTCAGGAACACGAACGCCTGAGGCGCGGAGCTGGTTTCGCCTGAGGGCATTTCGGATTCGTCGTCGGTCGGAGACGAGCCCTGCGTTGGTGGTGGTCGGCCCGTTAATCCCATCGCCGTGTGCCGGCAGCGGCGAGGGGCGGCTCGCCGGCAGGTCCAAACGGCCAGCAATGTACCGAAAGGGCAGCCGGGAGGACGGGAGGACGGGAGGACGGGAGGACGGGAGGACGGGAGGACGGGAGGAAAGAGGACAAGAGGACAAGAGGACAAGAGGACAAGAGGACAAGAGGACAAGAGGACAAGAGGACAAGAGGGGCAGCAGGAAAAAAGGACAAAAGGACAGAAGGAGAGACGAACAGAAGGACAGGACAGAATGACAGGACAGAAGGACAAAAGAACAGAAGGACAGGACGAAATAAGCACATAAGGACAGCAGGACAAAGGGTCAGAAGGACAGACGGACAGGTCAAAAGAAGCACAGAAGAACAGAAGAAAAGAAGGAAAGAAGGACAGAACCACTGTGAGGGAGAGGAGGTGGACTGCAAGGGGGACGTACCGATATCTGAATGTGGATAATAATTTAAAACTGGAAGAAGTTCGAGCAAAACTGCCGGGAACATTCGTCAGACTGCTGGCGCTGCAGTCTGACGGAGGCATTGGTCATACTAGCAGGCTGATTGCTCATATTGACGTATTGACGGAAGACTGGTCAGGCGGCTGGAAGGATTGGTTACACTGCTGACAGAATTGATTATGCCTACTGTGGCGGGTTTTTGGAAGCATTTTAATGTAGGGAGATGGACAGAGCAACTCAAGTTGCCCTACTGTGACGTATTTTACTATACTATTGACTGATTAGGGGGAGGGGTGACATTGACGAACATTCGTGATAGCTTAACAACCATGAAGTTATGAATGTGAAATATGCAGTACATTCTCCCACATTCAATTCATATTTAATACGCTAACATTAATTAATTACATCCATACATTTTTAAGATATAGTTAATTAAGTGAAGCAATTACGCGATTTTTGCTTTCAAGCTAACGTCGATCTAAGATGTGTCCTCAATTGAAAATATAATATGCGTTGGTGCGTCTTGTTGGAAGCTTAGAGTGTGTTATTTAGCATCATGATACAATCACTAACGCTGAAAATACCCAGGCGGAAATAATCCCCCTCATTCAGTAGCAGTCGTTAGATCGAGCACTGCGACATCTGGTGGGATTTTGTGCTCCTCTAATGAGCACCGTGAAAACGCACTTAAAATGATTATAAACATTTTAATCATCTCTGGTCTTTCTCCGAAAGTATATGAGAATGTCAGAAATATACTTTTATTTAGCGAATGTATGCACGCAAAGATGAAAGAAACCAGAGTTATACGTGGATAATCTAGAGAAATATATGTATATAGTTTGAGGTCCGTATCATAGGCATATAACTTAGGCCCGCCCCATACGGGTACGCTTTGCACGCGTTGCGTTGCGTTCCGTCACGTCTCGATGCATCTCAACGGGTCGCAATGCGTCTCAATGCGTCTCTATGCGTTGCAATGCGTCAATGATTGACGCATTGACGCAACGCAACGCATTGCGACGCAACCTCTTGAATCATTCTTCAAAGAATAGCGGAATATTACGTACTATTTAAAGAATGTCTCTCGGTCTGTCTATTCGTCTACACATTTTTTCCTAATATATTTAATTAATTCAAAATATTATGTAGCTTCTACACATTATCATATAAGAGTATCTAATAAATTTATTTTGCAAATCGCATTCCAACATCTATGTGTAATAATTTGTCCACTACATTTCCCAACATCATACTGTCCTGCTACAAGTAGTTAAGATAATGTATGTGCATCGAAAAATAACACGACACAATTTCTCACCGATAATACCGCCATTTGATAAGCGGAACTTCAACTAAACGCAGCCAGCCAGGTGCCTTCATCGAATATGCATATAAGTGACGCTGGTGTGACCCTTAATCGCAATTAAGGGCACCATCCAGGAGACTCGGGTATATGACGGATACAAAACGTATTGTAGGTACGAGGGGTGTGCCAAGGGTAGTACGGGTTATCAATCCCTAATTGCTTATCACTGGCTTGCACCACCACGCAACCTGTAATACCCCAGTGGGGCGGACTGGTTAGCACTAACAGTACACCCTATTTGTAAACACATCGAAATTTGTGGGCAAAGTAACCTGAGCGTTGTATTGTAGTTTGATCACCATTCATAATTAACAGTATTTGAAATGCATGGGATACGATCCATTATAAAGCCGATTCAAGTAGTACTATAGTTTTATACTGCAAACTTATAACTTATCATATTTATTAACTTATTATAACATTAACTTATTTTCAAGTTATTGGTTAGCTTCCAATAACTTGAAAACAATTGAATTCACCCAGGGTCGAGGTTTAAGTGCTAGAGTATGGATTTCAGAGCTCGTGATTTATTTCTGGCCAGTGTTTTCCACTAAGGGCCTGCAAGAGCTATTAAGACACCATAGGAAGAATCTAAATGAGATCTGAATTAAGACGAACGTGAGGCTATATGCAGCGGAATATAAGGCCGCGTTCTTTAAACAGAACCTATTTCCGGAAATCCCCGTGAAGATCATTTGTGTCTCGTTCTTTGCGTACCCGTGCCAGAGATATACAAAGCGCGCCAGTAATGAGTATTTTTTTAATCGATCAAGCAGAGGCGGCTCCAGGGTCATGTTTTTTGAAGGTCCTTACGAGAGCGGTTGTGCGGCGCATACTTCTTTCGTAGTTTGCGGTGGAATAAAAGCGTCAGAAACTAAGTCACTGCTATACAATCATCGCATAGTTGGATTATATCATATTTGGGCCAGAGGCGCACGCAGGTAATAAAATGGAGAGGCGATATCGCTCCGTCAATTAGGCCCACTTCATATAAGTAGATTATAAAAAGACCGATCCTACATTGGCTCCATGTTGTTACCGAATCCGCCTATGCACGAATAATATACATTTAAAAAATTACAGCAACAATGCCCACATGAACGTTCTTATCGTCCCAAAACCATTCACCGAACAAGCACATTTGTTTAAAAATAAAAACACACAATTTTTCATCCTTGAGTACGCCTAATCGATTTCCTTTTTTGTACCTTTCCCTTTTCAATACATTTAAGACCATGACAATTGGAAGCTCAAAACGTTGTTTGCATGAAATCGGTCAAATCAACACGTCACAAACAATAAACCTTGTCAAAAAAAATACAATAACAATTGTTTGCCCCCTGGCCCACCATTTAAAACAAATACAAAAATCGGGATATCAAAAGAAAGATTTCATCACGACGAATCGATTGGTGTTTGTCCCATCGAAATCGGCCAAGCGGTTCTCGAGATCTCTGGGGGGCAGAATCTGCCCCCACGCAAGTTAATGTAATCCTGGTCGCCCGCAAGGAATATGGTAAAAGGCCATGCATGACATCCATTTCAATTGTATTGTTAAAGGGACACTGCCACCTTCCAAAAAGTTCTCAAATGTACGCCGTTTGTGGTGCATAAATACTGAAGTAATTGCTGCTGAACACGATTATGACATTTGTTCTCACAAACATGCCAATTTAATAGGAAATGGTTCAATATTTGGGCTGATGACGTCAATATGAAAGAATTTTTTGGGAAAAAAATAAAACCTTCACGCTGCCATATAGTATGACGTGGGTTAGGCTAAGTATCGGCCCAACAGGTAAAAGCAAGTGACTATAATAAACATTTAGAAAGAGAGACTACGTACATCGGCTCAGAAATCCCATCAAAATACATGGGGACTGGGGAGTTACAGATGTCTAAAAAACTAAACTCCTATATTCCTCTGTGATTGACCTAGTGGTTGTTTTAACTTATACCATACATAATTGCAATGCCAAGCAAGCAAAATGGCTATCTCAACTCAAATCTAATGTTAAGGTGGCAGTGTCCCTTTAACCTTGTTTGCTCCGAAACTGAGCTTAAAGGGCCTGAAGGTGAGTGAGAGGGATTTTCAGTTTGTATATGCCTGGAGCTGTATTTCAAAAGGTTATTAGGGCATAATTGTTCAATATCTTCTGTGCAGCGTGATGGCTTGCCATAAACGTTAGCCAGAATCTGGCTTTACCGCTTTACCCTCTTGTTTGTTTGTTTGTTCAATATTTCCTAATATTTAAAATTTAATTTTTTGATACTTGATCCCTTGGAGATACTTTGATCTCTTTCTGTGTCCTATTTAATATTATTGTAGGTAACTATGCATTTCACTCATTTTTTTCTTCATTCATCTTCCTCAACGAATAATTGGCAGTTTAGTCCTGTTGCTGTTCTAGTAATGTTCTACAATATAAATGTTCTAGCAAATTAAAGTTGTAGAAGTACAATTACATATCCAATTAATATGTAAGAAATGTAGCTTGCTGTGACCAGGCTGGGACTCAAGTTGACCTGGCTGCTAGCACCCGGTGACCTGTGAACCCCACCCGGTGACCTCTGAACTAGGTCAGCTGCCGTGACCGGAGCAGTGACCAATATATTATAATTTTCTGCGTCTCTAGCCATAGGACTAGGGACGTCCACGTCATTTAAATTTGATATAACTCAAATTTTTATCACCAAAACTGCTTGATTTCTGCACAAATGACATACAATCTATGCAGAAGAAGGTATTCGCAGTTTCGCGTTAATAGCGCTGTCCGTTATTTACCTACTGCGAAAAAACCCTCAGGGGGTGGGGGTGGGGGTATTCCCTCTCTAGCCAATGGCAGGTTAATACGAAACCTTGCAGACCCTGCTTATTTTCAGAAACTTAAGTCAACTTTTCTGATGATATTGCTGGTTTTGCAATACCTATCACGTTGGTGTTGTGCTGCAAAAATATAATTATACATTCACCAACACCGATACGATTTTCAATAGCTGGAAGTGCTATAGCACTATAAGCTTAATCAAGCGTTACAATGTTTGCAAATTAGCACTTGGGATATACTTACCCTACGTGGAGTTACTCTGAACTAACTATCAACCAAGGTGATTTCAGATGTTAGACACACATTGCGTGATGGAAAGTCCGTGAAGGTCAAATCACACACGAGACCATTGATCGATCGACCTAGCGATGTCACTCAGTCAAGCAGCACATGTTTTACCAGTGTATGCCACCTGATGACACTGACTGCTTTGATCCATTGATAAATGAATTCCTACCAAGGTCATGTGACGTGACTTAAAACATATTTTTTGAATAACCTGCTCAATGATTACATTTTACCCAGCGAGGATGGTGTCTGTCCATTGTTACCATCATAGAAATGTCCAGCGCTCAGCGTGCGCCACGCTGATAATAAATTATCTTTGGCGCGTCAAAATATTTCAACAATAAAGGTAACATGTAGATCAAACTGCGAAAATGTTGTGCTAATGTGAAATAAACGCTTTTAGCCCTGCCATCGTTCAAGAGTTTCGACAGTAGTTGGTTCGGCTTTCCAATAATCCATATATCACACAACTCCAAAGCCCCAAGTGATTTAACTCAAACTGCCTCGACTCGATATCAATATATCCTGAAATACGCATATTTGCCTTTCACCTGCCAATTTCGTTTCACTCCATGAATCATTTCTGCCACACTGCCACCTGACATTGACCATCATTTTCGCGTCACACAGGGATTCTCCCAGTCTAAGGTCGTGCGTTCCGGGCGCTGCGGTCCACCGTCCACGCAGGGTCATCCATCCACCGGGAGTCGGCCTGGGGGCCGAGGGCAGACAGGAGGCAGGGAAAGCTAATTCTGGCGTCTCCCGGCTCATCATCCCCGTGTAAGACAGACTGCAGCCACTGCGCCGTCATCAATCGCCACCGGCCAATACGGTAAATGGCCGAAGGGCTTTTTGCTTGACCGCGCCGGACCGCAGTCGTCGTCACCGCTGCCATCGGCTTCGTCGGTGTCGATGGAGCAGGGGGCCATATAAACGTCAGAGATGACGGTGGTGGTTGTGGATGCTGTGGTGTCGGGGGTGAATGTGTCGAATGGTGGGATGTGGGGCATGCGTGCGTTGATATTAGCCCGTGCCGTACCCGGGCATGGGGTATTAAGACGCATCCCTAAGTTTTCCAAGGTAGCGGAAAAACGACGGATAGCACAGCTGTTTGGGAATAAATTAGCCACATGTTTTGAAATTATTAACTTCAGGTCATGACAGTTCAGGCCATCAAACCAGGTCGCGTGGCCCCAACTTAAAAAATTACGGCCGTACTACAGTCATAGTTTTTGTTCGATTGGTTTCAAACTTGCGTGATTGCATAATGTCATTTATGCATACAATTCGTGTCTATCAAGTATCAGATTTGCTTTATATCGATGACCTAAGGTCTGGTAAATTTGTGACCTCCCCATTATAAGTCAATGACGAATATTAAAATGCTTTCTTTTCCGATGATACGCAAAATAGCAGTCTAATTACTTCTGGACTGTGTTATCATAGGCCATTCATGATGACCCAGGTGCAATTTTGGTGCAGTGACCCCTACAAGGTCAGCTGAGTTTATCCAAAGTCACCAACACTTAGTTGTCAAAAACTCCCGACATAATAAAGATAGAGACGTAAAACCGACACCAATGAGTTTGTTTCGTCAAAACACGGCTCCCAATGTGCAGCATTACCTACTTCTGTCACCAATTGATCTTGTCCTGAGGACCAATTTCGAAGTTGACCTAACCTGGTTAAAACGCATATGATTCAAAGCGCCTTGACAAGACAAACACGATGGTGTGACATTGCTGTTGCCATTTGCTGTTGAAAGTTGGTGTACCACCTGTTTTCTTTTGTTCCTGTCCCGCTGCACCATCAGTTTACTTCTGTTCCTGTCCCGCTGCACCATCTGTTACTTCTGCTCGCTTGTCCGCTGCACCATCTGTTTACGTCTGCTGTCCTGTCCCGGCTGCACCATCAGCTTTACTTCTTGTTCTGTCCCGCTCCACCATGCAGCTTACCTCTGCTCTGTCCGTCCGACCATGCGCTTACTATCTGGTTCTGTCCCCGCTCCCACATCAGCTACTTCTGTTTCCTGGTCCCGCTCCACATCAGCTAACTTCTGTTCTGTCCCGCTCCACCATCGCTTACTTCTGTTCCTGTCCGCTGGCTACACAGCTTACGCTTCTGTCCTTCCCGCTGCAAGCCATCAGCTACTTCTGTTCCTGTCTCGCTCCACCATCAGCTTATCTTCTGTTCCTCGGTCCCCTGCAGCCATATATCTGGTTTACTTCTGTATCTGTCCGCTGCCACCATCAGCTTACTTCTGCGTCCTGTCCGCTGCACCATCAGCTTTACTTCTTGTTCCTAGTCCGCTGGACAACCCATCCTGTTCTACTTCTGTCCTGTCCGCTAGCACCGATCAGCTTATTCTCTGCCTGTCCTCGCTGCAACCATCCAGTTTACTTCTGTTCTGTCGGCCGCTGCACCATCTGTTACTTCTCCTGTCCCGCTGCAGCCATCTGTTGTCTTCCGCTTCCTGTCCCGCCCCTGCGACCACTCGAGTTTACTTTGTTCCTGTTCCCGCTGGCAGCCATCTGTTTACTTCTCGTTCCTGTCCCGCTCCAACATTCCAGCTTACTTCTGTCTGTTCCCGCTGCACCATCTGTTTACGTTCTGTTCCGTCCCGCTGCACCATCTGTATTACTTCTGTTCCCTGTCCCGCTGCACCCCAATCCAGCTTCACTTCTGCTCTGTCCCGCCGGCCCATTCAGTTACTTTCTGTTCCGTCCACGCTCTGCATCCATCTGTTTACTTCTGTTCCTGTCCCGCTGCACCATCAGTTTACTTCTGTTCCTGTCCCGCTGCACCATCAGCTTACTTCTGTTCCTGTCCGCGCTTGCCACCATCTGTAACTTCTTTCGTCCTGGCTGCACCATCAGCTTACTTACTGCTCCTGTCACCGCTGCACCATCGTTTACTTCTTGTTCCTTCGTCCGCTGCACCATCAGCTTACTTTTGTGTCCCTGTCCCGCTCCACACTCAGCCTTACTTCTGTTCCTGTCGGCTCCACAATCAGCTTCTACTTCTGTTCTGTCCGCTCCAGCCATCTGTTTACTTCTGCTCTCTGTCCCGCTGCAAGAACCATCAGCTTACTTCTGCTCTGTCCGCTTGCACAACTCAGCTTCTTCTGCTCCTCCGCTCCACCATCAGTTACTTTCTGTTCCTGTCCCGCCTGCACATCTTTGTTTACTTCGTTTCTGTCCCCGCTGCACCATCAGGTTTCATGCTGTTCCTGTTCCCGTGCACCATTCAGTTTACTTCTGTTCCTGTCCCGCGCACGATCAGTCTTACTTCTGTCCTGTCCGCTGCACATCTAGCTTACTTCTGTCCTGTTCACGCTGCACCATCCCCTTTCTACTTCTGTTCCTGTCCCGGCTGCAACCATCCGCTTACTTCTGTCCTGTCCCGTCTGCGTACACTGTCTTATCATCACTTATCCTGTTTCCTGCGCTGCACCATTCTGTTTACTTCTGTTCCTGTCCGCTGTACCATCTGTTTACTCTGTTCGTCCCGCTGTACTCATTCCTGTGTACTTCCTGTCTGTCCCGCCTGCACCATCCAGCTTACTGTTTCCTGTTCTGTCCGCTGCACCATACAGCTTACCTTCCTGTTCGTCCCGTGCACAGACTAACTTGAAGCCTGAGAACCGTTGGCTCTGCGTAGCTGGGGAGGGATAACGAGGCGTTCTGCTCATCGAAAGGGGGTAGCCATGCCGTTGAAGACACTTCCTTAAATACATGTGGACACGCGATAAAGAGGTTCATAATTGCATATATTTGCCAATATGATTTGACATATAACATAATTGGTCCGTGCTGGCAGTCAAATATCATTGCATAGCTCAACATAAGTTGATGCTCATCTATATTGTATTAGATCATTGAGTTTCACATGTTATAAATAAAGTGGAACACCTTTTTATAGCCATATACACCATATCTCTTTGTTTTGCGTGAGACTGACATCGAGTATTTACGTCGTGCTGAAACCAAGCACTTTACCTGAAAATCATGCCGTATCCAGTGTTGTATCAGCGAAAAGTATGCCCGACATCATGTTGGGGTCTAAGATCAACGTGTACGTAATGAGCCTTGACTGTATATGTTTAGACTTGCTTCTCTCATAAGGTGTGTGAGGTGTTGAAGCACCCAATTTACACAATCTTCAGAAGAATGCGCCTTCAAAGAAATCCTTCTGATTAAGTATGTAGAGGTAGTGACACGTCGCATACTATTAGCGACTACTCATGTTATTAGCATATGCAGAGTAAATACAACGCACGATCTAAAGGACGAGAATTTTGTTGCTTCAGCGTAGATTTCTCAAATTAATGTCAAGTGAAATATTAATTTTCAATACGGTTACGCCTTCTTTGTTTATACCAGATGCCATGCCTTCGTTGTCTGAAAAGGTCCGTTCCCTTGGATATTCTTCTCTGCTAGGTTCACCAGTGACCAGATGTCCTCCAGTATCCATCAAATTTAAAATATTGACCTTCTTCGCATCAACATGTACTGCATGACTGACTCGGACATTTGCAAACCATAACCCTCAAAACCACTCCAATTTCCAAACACATGCCAGACCCCCTTTGAACGCTGTAAGCTCCTCATAGCAGTGTGCGGCCGTGTTGGCCCGAATTACTCCCCCAGGCGCGGATCCAGGGGGGGGGGGCGCTTGGGCACGCCCCCTGAACCGGGTCTTTTCTATGGCGCGCCCGTAGGGTGCGCCTGGAGGGCGCAACTTTTTGTATTGCGCGCCCCCCTGACCGAAATCCTGGATCCGCACCTGTCCCCGTTATCCCATTTCCTGGTGACTATCCATCAACCAGGCAGGCCCTATGAGCGGTGACAATCTCTCCGGTCGGGACGCTGATCGGTCGGGAGGGTAGCCGCCGGTGCCGCCCTGGGGCTCGTAAACAGAGACCATCCTCATCAGCTCGACTGTGGACCACGGCCGGGACGGCAGGATGGTCTGGAGACACGGCCTGGAGACACGGTCTGGAGACACGGCCTGGAGACACGGCCTGGAGACACGGTCAGGAGACCTGGAGACACGGCCTGGAGACACGGCCTGGAGACCACGGGCTGGAGACACGGCCTAGGAAGAACACGGTCAGGAGACCACGGCCTGGAGAGTACGGTGCGGGAGGACACCGCGTCAGGAGACAGCGGTCGTGGAGACCCAACGGCTGGACGACACGTGCCTGGAGATACACGGTCATGAGACATCGGGCCTGGAGAAGACGGAAGCGGAGACACGGCGTTGGGAAAACGGCCTGGAGAGACGGACGGGAATAACGGCTTGGCAGACACGTGCCCTGGAGAGATGACCTGGAGACAACGCCTGGATACATCGTCCTGGAAATTGGCCTGGATGACACGGCACTGGAGAGACGCGCCTGGAGGAGACGGACGGGAGACACGGCCTGGAGACCACGGCCTGGAGACACGGCCTGGGAGAGAGCCGGACGGGAGACACGGCCTGGAGGACACGGCTATGGAGAGATGAACCTGGAGACACGGCCTGGAGACCGGCCTGGAGAGCATGGCGTCTGGAGACTACGGCCTGGGAGGAGACGGCGCTGTGAGAGACGGACGGGGAGACACGGCTGGAGAGATGGCCTAAAAGACACGGTTAGAACCAACGGCCTGGAACACGGTCAGGAGACACGGCTGGAGACACGGCCTGAGAGAATGGCCTGGAGCACAGGTCTGGAGAGCACCGGACGGAGACACGGCTTGGAGAGACGGACGGGAGACACGGCCTGGATACACGGCCTGGAGAGATGGCCTGGAGACACGGCCTGGAGAGACGGACGGGAGATACGGCCTGGATACACGGCCTGGAGACACTGGCTGTAGAGAGACGGATCGGAGACACGGCTTAGAGAGAACGGCGGGAGACACGGCCTGGAGAGATGGCTGGAAACACGGCCGGATACACGGCTGGAGAGAGAACGGGAGACACGGCCTGGAGACACGCGGCCTGGAGCACAGGCCTGGAGACAGCGGTCTGAAGGACATGGCCTGAAAAGACGGATCGGGAAAGTGGCATGAGGTGTTCATACAGTGGCCTGGGTGAAGGGTTATGTTAGGACAGACACAGGGCAGCAGCGGGCAACGGATGTGCTGAAGCAACTGTTGTTCAGCTTGGCTTCGATCTAACAATATGGTATTACCTTAATAATTGAATCACTTTCCGCAAGGAATTAGGAAACATATCCGATTTATTAGAAGAACAAATTAGGTCATTCACAGCTGGCCTTGTTTTGTGTTTCCTATGCACGATCGATGCACGATCTATGTCTTTAAATTCGAAATCGAGAGTACTGAAAAAGGGCGATGGCAGGTCGAAAATTGCTTCGCGGTGATTTTTCCACTGTGCTTTACTGCTTGCGAATACAAGACCTAGATAGTTTGACGCTATTTGTACGCCGTGCTGAGAGTTGTGGGCATCGCGCCATCAGCATCAAGTCTGCAAATTGTTTTTCACGTCCTATCCAGGCGGCACCGCGTGTGTTGTTATGACTCGGTGACATTGTTTGTATTCTCGGCGATGAAGTTTCTGGTGATATTGGTTTTTACGCGCCGTTATAAAATTTACCTCGTAGTTCTTGAATTTAGCTCGAAGTTCTCCATGCAGGCGACAGCAACTCCCGAATTTCCGGCAGAAAATATATTCCTAGTGGGAAAACAATGCATAAAATTGCTCGGATATGTTACGGAGCCACTGTAATTATGTGCGAAGTTTGCAATTACGCGAGACAGACGCTCCAAGTCAACATGGGACAGCGACATGCCGCGAGACAGACGCTCCAAGTCAACATGGGACAGCGACATGCTAAAATGGCGCCAGTGACGCACGACTACCCTGAAACCAGGGCTGCAGAGTCGATCAGTTTTCAGGTGACTCCGACTCCGACTCCGACTCCTAGTCCGACTCCGACTCCGAATTCTACTCCGACTCCGACTCCGACTCCGACTTCGACTCCGACTCCGACTCAGACTCAGACTCCGACTCCGACTCAGACTCCGACTCAGACTCCGACTCCGACTCCGACTCCGACCCTCTGGAGTCGACTCCGACTCCGACTCCGACTCCGACTCCGACCCTCTGGAGTCGACTCCGACTCCGAATTCGAATCCGAGATAGACTCCGACCTTTAATTAGCTGAAGCAACGCCAATAGGCAAAAGACGTAACCATTCATAGTAAAAGTTACGTCGCTTCAAGCTTTTAGATCATTTAACACGCCATTGACTGGGACGAGGTGGTAGGATGGGGGTGGGCAATAAAAAC
This sequence comes from Semibalanus balanoides, assembly GCA_014673585.1. Taxonomy (NCBI): domain Eukaryota; kingdom Metazoa; phylum Arthropoda; class Thecostraca; order Balanomorpha; family Balanidae; genus Semibalanus; species Semibalanus balanoides. Next base: position 13,478 of record VOPJ01007663.1, read on the forward strand.
GCACACTGACAAAATTATGTAATAACTTCAAAATCAACAGCTCTATCTTACATCAATATTATGTCTACTGTGCACAAATGTAGCAATTTTGTCGAGAGCAAAAGAAATCGAGATATCGCGAATTTAGTTACGTCGCTGCTCACGAGTTCGGCGAAAATAAGCCTAAATTTTACCAAAAGTAAAAGGAATATATTTTGAGCAAATGGCAAGGGCTCCCAATTGTATTTTTCCGTTTTTTGATCCCTTCTCAAACAAACGATTATTTTGGGAAAATGACCACCAAATCAATTTTCCAGTTATCCAAAAACGGAATATATACTTAATAGAACGGAATATGGTCGATCTCCAGACCAAATTTCCAATAATATCATTATTTATGACCAACTTATGGCTCCTAATGTATGATTAACTTAAAACGTATTTTTATGTGTATTGATGATCAGCTACGATTAAAAAAAATGATCAGCTACGATCAAATAAACGTCTCCATGTCTGCATTTTTTAGACAAAACTGGTCTAGGCTTTTGCCTTTGGTATTTATATTTATTAACTTGGAACTTTTACCTTTTGTGACCTGACGTCTGGCGTTTACCTGAGCCTACCATAAACATCACTGAAATGGGGTCAGGTGGTTAAATGGCTATCACTATGGAATTATTCATGTAAATTAATGATTCATAAAACATGTGTCGCAAGACATTTGTAGTTATTCTGTGCATAGTGACCTTTAGTGGTCTGAAATTGTCCTGACCTTTGCCAACAACCGTACATGGCACGTGTGGGACGTATATTACACCTTTGAGAGCACTTTGGGTGTTAATGGTCGCAATTGAAGGCTTTGTATGGAAAGTAGGGCGGGCCCATATACGCAAATGCATCGATTTTGATCGTTGACCTCACCATAACTTGACATGCGACTTGAAATGGAAAATTGGAGTATGTTTTAGATAACCCCATTGAGAGCTTTTGAATTCCGCCTTGCGCGTCTCCCTGCGATCATTGGTTCGGACTTCAGAAGATAATCGGGGGTGATACCCCCCCCCCCTCCTCCCACTCCATGTCATTCGGCTAAGATCCAGCCAAGGGTGAGTTATTTGGAAATATAGCAGTTCATTGAAATGGATAGACATTGACTGACCATTGTTGTCTATTTTACAATTCTGGACATACAAAGTCAAATATTTTGACAGCTCAACCATAGCATTAATTAGTTCTACAGTCAATGTTTGAGACGTCTAACTCGCCTGAGCAGGCTAACCACCGTTTTAAGTATGTTCTTGTTTTCATAAATGGATTTCTCGTGAACGTTGCTTAAATTCCTGGCTGTGGCATTTTAAACCTGCATTCGACGTCAAGCCAAGGCTCTTTTCGCATACCGCGAAACACATTACACACCTCATGATTTGAAATCATTTATTAGGAAGAGAAGGGAATCGAAGCAAACTAAGTCGAAGTGGCACAACTTATTAAGTCATCGTCACCGCTCATCGTTCACCGTTCATCGTTACCCATCGTTCACGAAAATTCACCTGAAAATTACTTTGCTCATACGCTGTCCAAAACTGATATTCGGAGCCGGAGTCGGCACAATTTTACGACTCCGACTCGCGACTCCGACTCCGACTCCGACTCCGACTCCGACTCCGACTTCCGATCCGACTCCGAACTCCGACTCCGACCCCCGACACCGACCCTGACTGCTGACTCTGACTCTGAATCTGACTCTGACTCTACTCTGACTCTGACTCTGACTCTGGACTCTGACTCTGACTCCGACTGTCTCCGACTCCGACTCCGACTCCACTCCCGACTCTCTGACTCTGACTCTGACTCTGACTCTGACTCTGACTCTGACTCCGCAGCCCTGTCTGAAACAGTGTCCAGCAATCATTAATTAAAGGGTTAGGTAGGAGAGCAATCCAATCACATCAGAGGTAACGCACAGCTCGTGCGAACTCGTCTAGCAAAAGAGAAAGGAGTTCGATTTCAATTAGGTCTCAGGACTCGAAGTCGCATGGAAAATATCCCGTTTTTAGCAGACTGTAAACCATACATGTCGGATGCAGTGTAGAGGAACATCTGTGACGTATGGCTGGTACATTTTTTATATTGAAATGTTTTGGATTTTGTCTTCTCTAATATCAATTTCAACCTGAACTAGAGCAGCACGTGGAAGGGGTTCGGCTCCCCCTCACTCCTAGTGACTGTCGTAACCAGGCTGGGACACTAACTTGAAACAACCTTGGCATAGGCCATCCCTGCTCCAACGCCAAAATCAGCCCATCAAAAGTGATGATATAAGCGCCGATGACACACCTTTGAGTAAACGAGCGGCACTCTTGGCAGTGGAGCCATTGGGTAGGTACCAACAGCAGCCGCCTGACTCGTATAGCCAAACACCGCGAGTCAGTACAACCATAACTAGAAACGTGAACCCTGTCCACTACTTAGCAGTTAGCAGCCGAACCAGTGTTGTGGCCAAAACAGGCTAACCGCACAGTTAATACGTATGATTTCCTGTACGTTTGGAACCAATTTCTAGTAGCGCTCAAGAACCCGTTCCGCACAGCTGAGATCCATTTAACTTGTCATAGTCATACCTTTGACCTTACCTAATACAAAAAGTGTACACAAAGTCCTCTGACTTTTTAGCTTGACCTTCCCTTCTACATATAGCATAGCCCCGCCACCATTTAGCTTCTTTCCCCTAGCACAACCAAAGGCTATTGCCAGGGCATAGTTATTTTTTACAGCTAAACCCTTAGAGCCAACATAGCCCCAGAACTTTCCCAACACAACTCTACTCCTTTGCCGATCGATCCAGCCAGACCTCCCTCTATCTCAGCCGGATCAGAACCCCTTGCCAGGACAGCCAGACGCTGTACGACCAGCAGAGGAAGGCGGCCCCAGTCCCTCTAATTCAGGCCGGATCAAGAACCCTTGCAAGTACAAGTCAGACGCTGTACGACCAGCAGAGGAGGCCGCCCCAGTCCCTCTATCTCAGCCGGATCAGAACCCCTTGCCAGTACAGTCAGACGCTGTACGACCAGCAGAGGAGGCCGCCCCAGTCCCTCTATCTCAGCCGGATCAGAACCCCTCGCCAGTACAGCCAGACGCTGTACGACCAGCAGAGGAGGCCGCCCCAGTCCCAGCACAGCCTGCAGCCTGAGCACGATCGTTACCGAAGGCTTCGGCAGCGGCGTGTTCGACTGCAAATCGGGCCAATCCCTTCTGCGAGCGAGGCCTGGACACGCTCTCCGACTGCGTCGCGCTCGCTCTGGTCCGCCGCCACCCCCCCCCCCTGGTCCGCCGCCACCTGACCCCCGCCTCCCGGCTCTCCGGGCTTCCGGGAGCAGAATGGCCGTGTT
>VOPJ01007664.1:0-20992 GCA_014673585.1 Semibalanus balanoides
TAATTGGTGACAATAAAAACACCAATGATTTGACGATGTTTAACTTTTTGTCGTCCGTCAAAAAAGTGCAAAGGTTATACACATTCAGAACACCTGCCCTCGAACCATGATCCTACAAGTGTAAATACAATGTTTCAAGAACATCTAGATGAGCAAGATGGGGAGAGCCGAGTTTTGCGCGGCTTTCCTGGCCCATATCTCGCGTTTCGGGTGGCGCGCGACATCCCGGTCGAGCCGATGCACCCGGTACTGGGCCGTGCGTGGTGATGCGAGGGACATGGGCGCCCTCACTGATAAGATGTTTGCACGTTTCTGGTGGTTGTGTTGTGGGGGGGCGGGGGGGTGGCGCAGTCGCCGACACATTACATTTGTCGATCTATCTCCCTCCGCACCACCACGACAGGCTCGCCCGGGGCATCGCGCGCCGCCCAATATTGGTTAGGACCAGACTTGTGCCTGGATCCCGAAGTTGGATCTGGGATCCCAGTGGACCCCTCGTTATAAAATGCGTGAAGATCTTGGATCCCAGCGGATCCCTCTGCGTAAAATGCACGAAGATCTGGAATCTTGTTGGATCCCTCGGCTTAAAATGATTCAGGATCTAGGATCTCAGTGGATCTCTAATTTAAAACAAGCCTTAGATCTTGAAACACAAGATGCAGGGACCGACGTCAAAATGTGTGGTCTATTTTTCGTTGTGGTATGCACTATGTAGTCTGCAAATGACACTGTAAGTTGTTCGTCTGTTAGCAAACATAGATATTGTAATTAAATTTGCAATATGATAAAATAAGCAAGAAGTTGGTGCCTACCAGTGTGCCAGATCCCAAAGCTGGATCTAGGATCTCAGAAGATCCCTCGGAATAAAATATATCAGGATCTGGGATCTTTGTGGATCCCTCGGCTTATTTTGTTCCTGGATCTGGTGTCACATGTGTATCAGACTGGGACACAGAACACAGATCCAGATCTCAGCTTGATCCCGGATCCAGGCACATGTCTGGTTTGGGCAAATGCACATAACTTTGCTCTACCCAAATCTGCCCACTACATTCTACATGTTCTTGAAATATTTTCTTTACACGTATATGTTAATATTGTAGGGTGTTCTTGATATGTGCCACATATACACATTTTTGACGGCAGATACAAAGTTTGACATCTTCGAATTAGTTGGTCTTATGGTAGAAAATAAATATGGCGTGACATTAAAGGGACACAGCCACCTTCCCAAAAGTTGTCAAATGTACGCCACTTGTGGTGCTAAATATGAAGTAATTGCTGTCGAACACGATTATGATATTTGTTTATCACAAACAGTGCTCAATTTAATAAAAAGTTAAGTTTTAATACTTGGGCTGATGGCGTCATGTTAAGGAATTTCGGGAAATAGAGAAAACCTTTACGCTGCCAAATGTATGGCTAATGTACGGCCAAATATAAAACAAGTCGACTATCATCACAATTTAGTAAAGAGAGATGACAACATCGGCTCCGGGTCTATGTACCAATACATTTTTGACTTATTTTTTACATATGTCATGATCAAGCTAAAATGTATTTGTGATTCCACCTTGGTGGTTGTTTTAACTTATACCATACATAATTGCAATGTCAAGTACTCAAAATGGCTATCTCAACTCAAATATCATCTTAAGGTGGCAGTGTCCCTTTAAGACATTAAAGAGTTTTTATAGATACTGAACCATCTGCTGTGAAACGCGCGACTTAGGTGTCGTTCTCGACGCAAAACTTACCTTTGCATGTCCCAAAGCGCGAGTCGGATGCACTGGGAGTTCCTGCTGCATCCCGCAGCAATGCAGCTACCGCGATTTCGGCGTAACTCGCGTTTGGCACCATAGGGCCCTGATTTCGCGCTTATAACACCGCACATGTACGGTCTCTGGCTCGAGTAGAAGTGATATGGCGGTGCAGCTGTCACCCAATCTAAAGCGCATCGGAGCGTTGTCTCAGCGACAAGTTTTTGAGGTGGCTTGCCTTTAGGTCGGAACCGACCTGTAGCTGACCAGGCTATGAGGCGCTTTTAGCTCATTTTAACATGTATTCTATGAAAGCGAGGCTCATCCAACATGACATTACGTTTTTATACAATGTATATCAAGGCCGCATTGAGTGTCCTCATCTCGTGTCGACATTCCGCCTGTCCGTGCCGCCGCGGCCAACCTCGCAACTCCTCCGCCTTGGGCCATCACACCCTTTGCAGAGTAATTACCGTCCTTTGTACCGGTTCTCTGTCGTGTTCCAATCACATCCAATTCCTTTCTTAAACCTGCATCGTCCACTGATTTCTGTCATTAACACGCTACTCCTTCGTTGACGCAGCGTTCTGAAAGTTTGCGGCAGTCTGCGGCCAGAACGATGACATGTTGGAATCTGCTGTGGTGCGAATGCCAACCATTGCAATATTCTGTATTTATATTGTGTCCCTTTGGCATCAAGCGTATATGAAATGTATTTTTGACAGACATTGTGCTTTTTACTATGTGATGACCTATAGTGGCAGATGTCCGTTGTGTTTGTTATTAATAAATAAACTAACATCGGGACTATCCCAATGTCATATTCGGCTGAGATACCGGCTACCAAACTTAGTGTTTTCTATCGCCACGATACAACAAGAGTCAAGCCGGCAGCCCAATAATTTGTGCTTAGAGCTAGAGCTCCCGGACAGGTTAACACCAGCTGCGGTCAATACTTGGTGTCAAGTTATGGGCTATGATTTTCAATGTTTCGAATATTTATTTTCCCTGAAATATGTTGGTTCAGAAGGAAGATAGCCAGCATTTCCTAGATTGCATCCGATAGTGCCATCTGGCGGCCGGCACTGGAACTCACTGGATGTAGGAAGCGCGACGTAAAAAGGTGCACGGCTGAAACGGCACTATTGGTCGAAACTGAGAAAACTGGCAAATACATTTCCTTGGAAACCGTAATGGAACCGCGGCAGCATGAGAGCCAATTTGTTTCTGCTATATCAACCGCAAAAAAAAAAAACATTTCCTACAACAGAACAACACGACATAATCCTGGTCAGGGATTCTGACAGCCCACCTGGAAGTGGCGCCTTGTCATCTGATGGACACTCACATTCCCCCAGAGTCTCTGTGTTTACCTGCCTGTCTATTTAGCGATACCACAGCGATATCATATCACTCTACTAATAATCTGTGTCAGGTAATCTCACAGAAATTACTGAGCTGACAGTGAAGCTGGCTGTGCCGTCACACAAGTGATCTGACTAATGACCTGTGACCGGCCGGCCGTCGGAGCCGGGAGTCAACGTCGCCTCTGTGCCCGATCTGACCGGGGTCCGTGCTGCCCTCTGTCGGCAGAGTGGCGCCGAATGGCCAAGGAGCTGGAGAACGTGATCCGCGTGGGCGCCGTCAACTGCGGTGAGGAGCGCTCCCTGTGTCGCCAGCAGGGAATCCACAGCTACCCGTCACTCCTGCTCTACCCAGAGGTAAGGTCAGGTGTGGCGCTCACACACACGCACACGTACATACACACGTACACACACACGTACACACGTACACACACACGTACACACGTACACACGTACACACGTACACACGTACACACGTACACACGTACACACGTACCACGTAGCGACACGTGCACACTGGCACACGGCACTTACACAGGTACACATGTTACCCGTACACACGTGCGGACGCGCGATGTGTGTCGCCCCCCTGCACCGCCCCTTTCTGCCGCTGCGTTCCGTCCACCATCTTCTCCGACGCATACGATGGCCAGCGCCTTCTGCTCTCCTCCAAGCCGAGAATCAGCACTCGCTGGTTGGGTTGGTGACTGGTCCCCGCAGGTGTTGCCTCTGAAGCCAGATGTCGCGTTACCAGCAGGCGGCCCATGGCGGGCGAACCAAGGCAACATTCAAGGTTCGCATGCACCCCGGGGTTTTTTTGCAGCCCGCTGGTGGTTTATAGAAAGAGAAGAAGAGCCAAACACATTATCGTCGAGCCAGTCGTCGCCCATCAGCGTCAGCCAGCCTGACCGGCGTACCTCCAGTGACAAGGACGCGGCCAGACCCAGGCCCAGCGAGAAGGGTGGGAGCCGCCGTCACCGCCTTTCACACGGACGACACGTGACACACGCTACAACACAAAACACACGTACACACGTCACAACACAAACAGCGAACGTACCCGACAAAACACACCCACACAAAACGCACAAATCCATCTACCCACAAACAGTTACACAGCAAACACAGCAGTCAACACACACACAGCACTGTCGCGCCTTTCAACCGTGTGCCTGTCGGTCCTCGTCACCGTGGTGTAGCCCCCAGCCACTGACGCCAGGCTCCACCGTCCTGTCGCCTCTCACCGTGTGTCCTGTCGGCCTCTCACCGTGTGTGCCTGTCGGTTCCGTACTCACCACGTCGTGTCCTAGTGCGCCTGCTCCTAACCCGTGTGTCCTGTCGGCACTCTCAACCGTGTGGGTCCCCCTGTCGGCCCTCTCAGCCGTGCTGCCCTCCTGAGCTACGGGTCTTGCAGCCGTGTGTGTCGCTGTCGCCTCTCACCGTGTGTCCTGTCGGCTGTTCTCCAGAGCCGTGTGTCCTGGTTCCGCCGCGTCCTCAGGCCCCGCCGGTGTGTCCTGTCCGGCGTGTACTCACCGTGTGTCCTGTCGGCATCCACCGTGTGTCCTGTCGGTCCATTCTCCAACCCACAGTTGTCCTGTCGGCCTGCTCAACCGTCACTGTCCTGTCGGCGTCTCACCGTGGTCCTGTCGGCATCTCACCTGTGTCCTCGTCGGCCTCTCCACCGTGTGGTCCTGTCGGCGTCTTTCACCCTGTGTGTCCATAGTCGGCGTCTCACGGTGCTGTCCTGTCGGCGTCTCACCATACCAGTGCTCGTCCTGTTTCGGCGTCTCGCCGTGTGTCGCGTGTCGGCGTGCTCACCCTGTGTCCCCTGTCGGGTCTCACTGTGTGTCCTGTCGGCGTCTCACCGTGTGTCCTGTCGGCGTCTCACGTGTAGGTCCTGTGGCGTCTCATCCGTCCCTCGTCAGCTCCTCGGCCGTCCCACATCACCGCTCGATGCCTCGGCGTCTCGCCGTGTGTCCTGCGTCGGCCGTTCTCACCGTTGTCCCTGTCGGCTGTCGTGCACGCCAGTATCCCTATCGGCCGCTACTCACCCCGGGTGCACCTGTCGGCTTGTAACTCACCGTGTGTCCTGTTCGGCGTTCTCACCTTTGTGTCCTGATGGCGGACCTCTCACCGACTGTGTCCTGTCGGCGTCTCACCATTGGTTCCGTCGTGCGCGTCTCACCATGTTAGTCGCTGTCGGGCGTACTCGGACCGTTGTGTCCTCCTGATCGGCGGGTCTCAACGCCTGTGTGCCTGTTCGGTCGGTCTCACCGTGTCCTGTACGGTGTCTCACCGTGTGTCCTGTCGGCTTGTTCTCACTGGGTGTCCTGTCGGCGGCTCACCCGTGTGTCCTGTCGGTCTCACCGTGTGTCCTGTCGGCGTCTCGCCGTGCTTGCTGTGCCTGTCGGCGGTCCACCGCTAGTTTCCTTTCGCGCGCTCACTGTGTGTGTCCTGTTCGGCGCGTCTCACCGTTGTCCTGATCGGCGTGGCTCATCCGTGTCCTGCTTCGGCGTCTTGCATCCGGTGTCACTCCGTACGCGTCTCACCGTATGCTCCTTCGTCTGCACAGTCCCACCAGGTGTCAGGCTAATCCCGGCGTGCTCACCGTGTGTCCTGTCGGCCGTCTCAAACGAGAGAGTGTCGTCACTGTCCGGCGATTCTCACCCCGAGTGTGCAACTGTCGAGTGCGTCTACCGGTCCGTAGTGGCCTCCTTCGGACCCGCTCTCACCGTGTCTCCTGTCGGCGTCCTCAGCCGTGTCTCCTGTCGGCGTCTCACCGTTGTGTCCCTGCCGGTTGTCCACCGATGTGTCCTGTCGGCGCTCCACCCGTGTGTCCTTTGTCGGCGTCTCCACCGTGTGGTCCTTTCGGCGTCTCCCACCGTGTGTCCTGCGCGGCGTCTCACGTGTTGTTCCTGTCAGGCGTCTCAACCGTGAGTGCTCCATTGTCGGCGTCTCACGAGTGGTGCCTGCTCGGACGTTCCTCACTGCGTGGTTGTGTGCCGTCCGGCGTTACTCAATAGTCGCCCGTGAGTGTCCTCCGCAACTCGGTGTGTCTCACCGTGATGTCGGCTGTCGATCGTCTGCACCGTGTGTCCTGTCCGCGGTGCGTCTCACCGTGTGTCCTGTCTTGGTTCGTACTCCGACCGTGTGTCCCCTGGGCGGCTGTATCTCACCGCCTGTTGTTCCTGTCGGTGCCGCGTCGTTCTATCGCGCCCGTGTCACCTCTTCGGCGTCTCACCGTGTGTCCTGTCGGCGTCTCACCGTGTGTCCTGTCGGCGTCTCACCGTGTGTCCTGCCACCATCTCACTGTGTGCTTTGACCGGACAGAGGGACCAGTATGAGGGTGACCGGACCGCTGAGCGACTGGTGCGGCACGTGCTGCGTCGTCTGCCGGCCGCGCCGATCGACGTGGACGCGTCGAACGTGGAGCACCTGAGCCGTCGCAGCCCCGCGCTGTCGCAGCGCTCCTGGCTGCTGTTCTTCGGTGGCCTGCAGGTTCCGGCGGCGACCGAGGAGACCAGGGTCAAGGTGGCCGCCATGATGGTGAGATGGTGGTGCAGCTGACGGCCGGACTGGAGAGAAGGCTGGGCTATTTGGCACGAAATACGCTCTTCATACGATGTTTCATGTAGCTCGATTTTGTTGCTTCCATTTTTGTTTCATCAAGGTTATAATTTTATCTCGAAACGGAAAAAAACGCTTGTGCGCAGCAGCAGCACACAACAGCCACAGCAGCGGGCTATCGCGGCTGCTGTCAGAAATTGACGTCATCCTGAATATAAATCAATTAACTTGCACCTTGCCGGGGGAGGCGTTTGGACGCCCCTGCCTAAGGCTTTTGGGAAATAGCGGTAAATGGTGGCGCGCAGAGGGTCAGTTTCGTGACATTCCATATAAGTCTAAGAAAGTATGCAAACGTTTCCCTTCAGAGGATACGCATTAGATCATGTATCATACAAATTATTTCAAAGTCATGTTACGGGTAGCTAGTGATTGGTGCCTCAGGTGCAATTTATGCTCAGTGATCCCTCCAAGGTCAGGTGCAGCTGTCATCTGAGGTCACCTCCATGTTTTGTTCCAATAACCTTTGCATAATACTGAAACATGAAACCGTCACCACTGCGTTAGTCTCGTCGAGTCGTGTCCGGTTACATTTCGAGCCGCCTCAGCTGATAATCGTACTTCCCCCTCTGTACAGGAAGGTGTGTTGAACGTGGGTCAGGTGAACTGTGAGGAGGAGGCGGAACTGTGCCTCACGCTGCAGCAGCAGCAGGAGGAGCCGGTGGTGTACTACCCGGCCGGAGAGCTGACTGCAGAGAGTGGCCGACCGATCCCCAGTCTGGACGCCCAGGAGATCTCTGCCGCCGCGCTGAGGCTGCTGCCCCCGCTGCCGACACTCTCAGAAGCCGAGTACCAGGTCAGCACCGGACACCGGTCAGCCGATCAGCCAGGGCAGCTGCCGGACACTGTGCCACTCCCGCTGACTGTCCCGGCTACAATGTTATCGCTGCGTCTCTCACTGGCGCGAACTGGCTTCTCTGTCTCTGTCTGTCTCCCGCCTATAGTGTGACCACTGACCGTCCCTGTCTCGGTCTGTCTCGCCGTCACTGGTCTCCCGTCTGATTGTCTGTCTATGTCTCTGTCTCTGTGTCTGTATATGTCTCTGTCTCTGTATATGTCTCTGTCTCTGTATATGTCTCTGTATATGTCTCTGTATATGTCTCTGTATATGTCTCTGTATATTCCTCTGTATATGAGAGAGAGAGGTATATATTTACTCCACACACACAAAACCCACAGCAATCACACGACTGAGCAAATAGAGTATCTGGAAAATAAAAATCACACCAGTTACGACAAATCAGATCTCACTTCACCCCCCCCCCCCCACATTGAACTAGAGATGCAACCACGGCTGGCTACGGCACGCCATCCAGGTATCGCCAGCTATCAGCAAGCGCCATCTATACACATCATAATAGTCCGTGACTTATATGTATAGTGTCCTGCTTGATATGCGCTATCTGTGCCTCCGTCTCTGCTCTCCTGCCACTGGTCTCCGTCTGCCCATTGTCCTATATACCTATCTCTGTCACTGTCTGATATGTCTCTGCCTCCATCGGTCGTGTATATGTCTCTGTCTCTGTATATGTCTCTGTTTCTTCTGTATATGTCTCTGTATGTTCCGATCTCTGTATATGTCTCTTGTATATGTCCCTTGTCTCTGTATATGCTCTGTCTCTGTATATGTCTCTGTGCTCTTGTCATTATGTCTCGTCTCTTGGTCATCATGTATATGTCTAATTGTCATCTGTATATTGTCTCTGTCTCTGTCTCTGTCTCTGTCTCTGTCTCGGGCTCTGTCTCTGTCTGCGTCTCTGTCTCTGTCTCATGTCTCTGTCTACTGTCTCCTGTCTCGATCCTCTGGTCTCTGTCCCTGTCTCTGTCTCTGTCTCTGTCTCTGTCTCTGTCTCTGTCTCTGTATATGTCTCTGTCTCAGTATATATCTCTGTCTCTATCTATGTCTCGCCGCCACTGGTCTCCCGTCTAACCACCCCTGTCTCTGTCTGACCTCAGTCGATGCGGGAGTTGCTGCGCTCTGACACTGCCGGTGACGCGCTGCCCTGGCTGGTGCAGCTCGCCACCGACCTGTCGCCCACCCTGGAGCTGGTCCGTCTGCCGACCCTCCTCGCCTCTACGTCGTTCGCCAGGCTCGACTGCGCCGCGCTGCCACATCTCTGCAGCCAGCTGTACGTCTCCAAGTTCCCGGCGTTCCTGCTGTTCAAGCCGGCGGCGCGCGGCGGAGGCTACGAGCTGTTCCATGGACGCGCCACCGCTCACGACGTGGCCGCCTTCTCCCGGGAGTCGGCCGCCGCCGGCCTGCGCGTGCTGGGTCCGGACGACTTCCCGGCCGTGCTGCGGGACGGCCAGGCTCGCGTGGTGGACTTCTTCGCGCCCTGGTGTCCGCCCTGCATGCGACTGATGCCCGAGCTGCGCAAAGCCAGCGCCCGGCGCCTCTCTGTGCCGTTCGGGTGAGTGTGACCTGTGACCTCTGCTGACCTTTGACCTCTGCTGACCTGTGACCTCTGCTGACCTGTGACCTCTGCTGACCTGTGACCTCTGCTGACCTGTGACCTCTGCTAACCTGTGACCTCTGCTGACCTGTGGCCTCTGCTGACCTGTGACCTCTGCTGACCTGTGACCTCTGCTGACCTGTGACCTCTGCTGATCTGTGACCTCTGTCCTGTCATGTGACTGTCCCCGGCCGCGGCTGTCCTGTCATGTGTGACTGTCCCCGGCTGTCCTGTCATGTGACCGCGTGCTCCGTGTTCCGCTCAGGTCCGTCGACTGCACAGTACACGCCGAGCTGTGCTCGCAGTACAACATCCGCTCGTACCCGACGGTGATCGTATACAACATGACGGAGCCGCACATGTACCAGGGGCAACACACAGCCGACGGTCTGCTCGACTTCATCGAGGACACGCTCCGGCCGGCCGGTGAGTCAGCACGCTGCCACTGCCGCCCCAAACAGCTGCCCCAGACAGCTGTCACTGCCGACCCAGACAGCTGTCACTGCCGCCCCAGACAGCTGTCACAGACAGCTGTCACTGCCGCCCCAGACAGCTGTCACTGCCGCCCCAGACAGCTTCCCCAGACAGCTTCCCCAGACAGCTGTCACTGCCGACCCAGACAGCTGCCCCAGACAGCTGTCACTGCCGACCCAGACAGCTGCCCCAGACAGCTGTCACTGCCGCCCCAGACAGCCTCTCAACTGCCGCCCCGAACCCCACGGGCTGTCACTGCCGCCCCAGACAGGCATGTCACTCCCCAGACAGATGCCCAGACAAGCTGTCACTTGCCGCCCAGACAGCTGCCCCAGACAGCTGTCCACTGCCGATCCAGACAGCTCGCCCCAGAACAGCGGTCACATGCCGCCCCAGACAGCTGCCCAGACAGCTGTCACTGCCGCCCCAGACAGCTGTCCACTGCCGCCCCAGTACAGCTGCCCCAGAACAAAGCTATGGACACTGCCGCCCCAGGACAGATGCCCAGACAGCTGTCACTGCCCGCCACCCGCACGACAGCGCTCGCCCTTCAGAACAGCTGTCCTACTGCCCAGATTCCAGACAGCTGCCACACCAGTACAGCTGTCACTGCCGCCCCAGACAGCTGTCACTGCCGCCGCCGACTAACAGCTGCCCCACTGGCTGCCCCAGAGCACTTCACTCCGCTGCCCCAGATCAGCTGGTCACTTCCGACCCCAACAGCGTGCCCCAGACAGCTGTCACTGCCGCCCCAGACAGCTGTCACTGCCGCCCCAGACAGCTGCCCCAGACAGCTGTCACTGCCGCCCCAGACAGCTGCCACTGCTGCCCAGTGTCCCAAGATTCCATTTTGGCTTGGGTGTCAGAGTGGAGAATTTGAGCCCTAAAAGACCATGAGAGTGAAAAATGATGTAGAAAATGATACGATATTGATTACTGTTTTGAATATGAAAAGCAGTGGTTTTCATTGAAATCATGTATTTTTAGTCAATATTTGTTGATATGGGAATCAATATTATGATTCACAATTTGGGAGTGGAAAATTCATTTTTTAAATGGAGAATGAGAGTGGAAAATTAATTACAGTTGGGTGTCATCTCCCACCCAAATCGACACATTTTGGGACACTGCTGCTGCCCCAGACAGCTGCCAGTTGTCACTGCCTCCCCAGACAGCTGCCACTGCTGTCCCAGACAGTGTCACTGCCGCCCCAGACAGCTGCCACTGCCGCCCCAGACAGCTGTCACTGCTGCCCCAGACAGCTGTCACTGCCGCCCCCAGACATCTCTTCAAATTCAGCCGCCCAGTCTGCGAAAATCTGGAAACAAACTACCAGCTGTACTTTGCTTGATTTACTTGTATGTTTCACAAAATTTGAGAGTTATATTCAAATAAAGCCCAAAATTTTTGAATAGGGTGCGCTTTAAATTTGGCTGTCGGAGCATTCTAGATGTTCGGGACACTTATAATTATTGCCATTATATTTAGTGATAGCGCCCGTAGACTAGTGATTGACTCGGGGTGGTAATAGCCACGACGTATTGTGGAATGTGGATGACCCTACGATTGAAATGCAAATACAAATTCAAAGATTATGTCGTAGTGAGTATCCGCATGACACAATATTGTTTACTCCAAATATACCTTGATACCAAATATACCTTGTAGTTATTTTAATGTTTCTGCTTGGCTGTTCAGAGAACCCTTTTAACTCCCATAGTAGATACACTATTCAGAAGCGTCCAGTAGCAGTATGTTGAGCTACTTCGACCATCGAAGCCCTTTTGTCAGTTCTGTGAGATATTGTCAACTTATGATTGCGTTTTCAGTTTTGTCATATTCAGTTGCTCTTATGGGAATACAAAACATCGATCCGAAGGTGCAGACAAACACGCTGGTGTTGATGCTCTTCGACTAAGAATAGACATTCTTAGAACGTGCCATAGTTCAAGCAATACACTGTCCCGCTATGGGAATGCACCCTTTATTCGCTGAGGTACGATTGTATTCAATACATTCACTGTGCGATGGCAAATGTCTCGGACATCGCTGGCCTTGTGTGGCCCCCGTACCGCACTGGGCAGTAGCTGCCTATGGCCGCCGTACCGCACTGGGCAGTAGCTGCCTATGGCCGCCGTACGGCACTGGGCAGTAGCTACCTATGGCCGCCGTACGGCACTGGGCAGTAGCTGCCTATGGCCGCCGTACCGCGCTGGCAACTGAGCAGTATCTACCTGTAGCCCTGCTGAGCGGCCACACTCGGTCAGCGCAGCTGGCAGTCAGCGCCGGTGGCTCACCGTCCGGCCCCGGGGCGGCAGTTTGGAGTGTGTTTGGCTCAGTGGCGATGTGGGCAGTCACGGTAACCGGCTGTGTAATTATCGACACGGTTCTGTGGCTCTGGCAGGTTAATAACAGACTGATGTCTGGTGATTCGTGTGCTGCAGTCGTGGGCATGTCCTGCGTGGGAGGCATTAATCGGCCGAGCGCCAACCTGATATGGATTGTGTTTTTGTCGATATTCAATCTGGTCTTCGCTCTCAGAATACTATTCGTACACAGGAAGAGTAGTTTTGCTCTCATCTAGTTACGAGCGAGCGCGAAGCGCTCGCTCTTCTTTACGTGGTATATGGGAAAAATTTTTAATTATGAGCGGTCCGAACCCGGCCCGAACCCGTTGGCGACGCTTTTGAGAAGCTTATATCTCTTGCAACCGCACGTGCCGATTGACAAGCGGGCTTCTTTGCTGAGTAGCCCCATCCACCCTACCCTGTTTTTACCAGTGCCGACTCATGTGGGTGACTATCACTGCGCGTGACGTGCGCCGTGTGAGGGGTGTTGAAAGGTGTTTTGTCGCACAAAATGCAACGGCTGGGCTGATTGTGTTCAAATTTGATGTATGGTAAGGGACCCCTCAGCTGCCGCTTTTTCATAAGTCGGGGATGCTGTGCCTCCGCACGTGCGCACGTGCACACCCCTATCATATATATCAGGAACGGCTAAGCCGATTGTGTTCAAATTTAGTGTGTGGCTAGGGACTTCTCAGTCGCCACTTCCAAAGTCAGGGGTGGGTGCCTCAGCAGTGCGCACGTTTGTATCTCAGAAACTACTTTGCCCGACTCGAGTTGAAATTCAACCTAATTTCATTCGCGCCTCGCCTCGTCATCGCCACATAGGCGCCTTCTGGTTTGATTGACGGTTTTGTCAGTGTCTCAATATGACACAGTATGGGGGCAGGGGTGTTACGATTGTCACCTCCCCCTCTGTTAACTGTATGTGAAGAGAAGGCAGATCACCAGGACGGGATGTGCTGGTCAGCGGTGAATTGCACCCGCCCGGTACATCAGTTAGAGGGGAGCGCGGCGAATTGGACCCCGCCCGGTACATCAGTTAGAGGGGAGCGCGGAACCAGTGCGGGTCTCCCCGCTCTGCTGTTATATTGTTGACGCCACTCCGGAGCACGGCAGGGTGGCTATAGTTGATATCAATGATCCAATGGCCTGATATTAGAATAGCGAGGTGGTTTTGGTGACATTATTACCCTGAGATCGTCTGTCTGCGGCCGCTGCTCATTGCGTTGCTCTCTCGACCGTGCATATTCCCGCCGAGATGCCGACATGGCTTTTCTCTAGCAGCAGAACACGGTGGGTCGCGCTGTATCCGGTGGGAAAAGGATTATAATTAACCATTCAGCTGCGTCACATGAGTCATTTAGGGGTAATCACTAAAATACACACCCAAGTCGTCATTTGGACCTGGTGAACTTCCCGCTCACCTCACCTTTGTGCCCTGTGTGTCACTGTGTCGGTTTGATTGCTGAGTCTCGGCTGTCCTCTGTCCGGCCAGTGCACTGTGGTCGGAAACGGCTTTACGGATGGCATTGGCCACGGGCCCGAACGCTTCAGTGTTTTGCCAATAACTTTTGAATAAGTTGACCGATTGTCATCAAACTTTGCGCACTTATTTCATCACGTTTTATGCATGATCTGCTACCTCAGAAACGGTGAGGTAACATCAGGTCACTCATTTGTGACGTCATTACCCACGTCATGTCACAGCGTACTGAAAATCTATCGCAAATACTCCGTGATTATGGTACTATTGGTTCCAAAATAAGCGTCCCGCTGGGTTGGCCGGCACAGCAGTTAAAGGGAATAAACCGCTTTGGAAAAAGGTTATGTGGATTGATGTAGATGAGTGCCCTAGATTTGCGTGGCCTCTCATCTCCATCATTTCTCATGGAATTTTCCCAAGGGCTTTTGCTCCTAAACTGCTATGCCAAGTCAACACAGGGGACGCTTATTTTGGAACCACTAGTACATGTTCGACACGTTTGGGCTGCGATGGGCTCAATTGACATTTTGAATGTTTTTGGGCGAAGAAAAATCGTTCTTGGAGTTCACTTTAATCAGTGACGCCATGATGACCGTTACAAGACCAGCTCTAAACAAAGGGTGTGTCATATGTAACTTTTTGGTACACGATTTGGCAAGGGTTGGTCCAAAATATTATTTGTAGTGACATAATCGAATTCACCGTCCAAAATTACTCGTTAGTAGCAAAAGATTCAAGATTAAATCATGTTGAAATTTGGTAGATGTATGACCCTCTGGGAGCATAATTTTGTGACTGGTTAAGTAATGATCGTCATCGAGTATAATGCAGGTCAACATATTAATCGTCGTATATACCTATGACAGATGATATGTAAATAGTATTAAGCTAAGAAATCGCTTTAATAAGTTTAATATGTAAGATATGAAAAGGATTGTCTATGCATTTTGTTTTATGTAAGTACTAAGCATGTTCTGTAAGGCAACAAAATACAGAACACATTATTTTTCCTGATCAATAGTAATAGATGACAGATCATTGACTCAATTACGAGAAACAGTAGCATGTGTTCCGCAACAGTATCCATTGGGCATAGCAAGCTGTTTTTAAATTTGAACAAAGCATACTTTGTCAATAGGTATTCAAGCACACAATTCATCAGTGTTGCTATAATAAAATATAGTAAATTCACCGACACGGTGGGTAAACATATATAGAACCATATGATGCATTGAAGCAGCTTTATTGTTTGAGTCTGTATTGATTTATATGCACTGTTATCATTTTACCATTTAAAATCAATTATTAAACGAGCTCTTTCTTGCTTATGAAACTTGTGTTAATAAATTCCCTTTTTGAGGCAGCGCTGCTATTTATATAAACGATGTATTTGAAAACTTTACAATAATACGGTTGAACATACAATAATATTAATATATATTAATAATGTTTAATTTGCTGTCGAACACAAGCAAGAACATAATAAGACGACTACCTATACCGGTGCGGACCCGGTACCTACCTATCATGCTGGGCACGAAAAGTTATTATATTGACATTTCGCCGGCCACCTGGAATTGCATGAAAGGATGGTAACGGCCAGGACCTGCGCAACGAGCGCTTCTTAGCGCAGGATCTGACCTTGGAAATTGTTCTAAAAAGTTTTAAATCAATTCACAAAAATGCAAAGCTGGTATCTAATTACCTAATTATATATATAATTACCACTATCTAATTACCACCGGAAAAGGGAAGCAGGGAAGAGGAGCGTGTTACTCCAAAGGTTAAGTATAACTCATCAAAATGTTATATTCATTATGCCCATGAGGCATGAAGACCCGAGCTTGGTGTTTGAATGATACTTTTAAGGGTAAAATGGACACAGTACATGCGCTGGAGATGAGGTTTAATGCATTAGAGCAGGACTGCATATTCGCTAGTTACAGCACTCATGTATCCGGGCCGGCGTATAGAGCGCGAGCGCGGCGGCGGCCGCTCCGACGGGCGGTGGCTTGGGAATGCACTTCAGTCTCACGACAATTTTGCGCAATGCGCTTTAGTTTTCAGACTTTATACAGAATTGATGGTTTCCTTCCATAGGCTAGAAAAGGTAACTCTGTTGTTTGGTTACTTTTTTTTGTTTATTTGCTGAGGTGTTTCTTCTGAGTCTATTAGAATCAGTTTCTTAAATTTTGATATAGTATAAACAATTACTCACGCTTGCAACCATTATGAGTATACAATTTTGTGTTTTGATTTCCGTAATCTATTGTACTTACAGAGAGTGAAGGTGCAATGTGAATGAATTAGGGTAGACTAATTCTTGGGCGTATCTGAGTTTCTATAGATTCTGGGTGTGTCTTACGATTGCGGTATTTGCGAGAATAAACTTTATTTTAGTCTCGAATGATTTATTTGCAAATTGAATAAAAATCGAGATTACGAGTGCATAGGATGGCGTTTTCGCAAGTAGTGGTTGCTGGGCCCTGTGTGTACTGTGTTGGGTTTGAATTGCTGGTATTGGATGTCTTGTGGCATTGTGTTGTCTAGGCTGGTGTGGATCTTAGATTGCTGGAGCATTTGGCTGGTCTACTTGTAGGAGTTGTTGCGTGAGCTGGTTAAGCGTGTTAGTGTGGGTTGATGCTGTATGTCTCGGAGCCTGCGTGATACCGGGCCCGTGGCGTTGGTTGGCGCGGTCGTGCTCGTCGTGTATGGTTCGTGTTATATTTGATGTGCTCGTCCGGGGGTCGGTTTGATCTGCAGGAGCTTTGTACTGATAGTGGCTTGGAGTTTATGATGTGACGTCATTTCGGTCGTCGCTGTCGGCGTGGTTCGTGTGCGATTTAAAGCAGGTCGGGCCTGTGTGTTGGTTTGATGTCTGAGACTTGGCTGTTCTCTGTGGTTGTAGTGGTTGTTGGAGGTTACTGTACAGTAGCGAGACCTGTGTTGGCGATATATAGTTGTCGTGTAGGTCTCGGATGTTGAATTTTAGGCAAGTTGGTTTGGTGCTAGGAGGACGTGTTTGTATGGTCTTGTATTGTCGATGTTTGTGGCTGTCTCTGTCGTCTGTAGTGTTTCCGCTTGTTGTGAGCCCTGTACTGTAGTAGGGTCTGTGCTCGGGTGGTATATTTATGAGATGCTGGAGTTGCGTCTTAGTTATATTGTTCCGGTGCCAGTGGTTGTCTAGAGGACAGTAAAGAGGAGAGGGGACTTAGTTGTCCGAGGTTGATTGTGGTTGCTGTAGGGATTAGTGTTGATCTGCTGAATAGAGTAGTGGCTAGTGATGATTTGTTATTGATTGGTAGAGTTGCTCGTCTTGCTGGAATGCTATTTGCCGGGGCAGAGTGGGCTTTGGTCTGTTGGACATGTGTGTCGGTTTGATTCTCTGTAGGTTCGGTGTCTTTTGCGTGGTTGTCTGGGCCCAGTGCAGGGAGGCTGTGTGGTTGGTTGATTGCTGGTGGTTTCTGTCGTTGGGGTTGTCTGGGATGTGGAAGACGTTGTGGTTGATGTGAGTTCGGCGTCTTGTAGGTGGTTTCGTTGGAGGCGTAGAGGGGGCTGTGTGTTGGTTTGAAGTTGGAGTCCGCTGTCTTGTAGGAGTGTTCGTCTGAGTGTTGTGTTGATTGCTGGTTGTGTATGTCGTTGAGTGGTGTTGAGATGTAAAGAAGGAGAGGGCAATGTGTTGTTGGTTTGAATTGATGAGCTTCGGATGTTTATGTAGGTATGAAGTGGTTAGTATGGAGGAACAAGTACACGAACAGAGGGACCTGTGTTTGGTTTGATTGGCTGAGTCTTCGGCTGTTCTCTGTCCGGTCTGCAGTGGTTCGTCTGGAGGACCCAGTACAGCAGGAGAGGGCCCGGTGTGTTGGTTTGATTGCTGAGTCTCGGCTGTCCTCTGTCCGGTCTGCAGTGGTTCGTCTGGAGGACCCAGTACAGCAGGAGAGGGCCCTGTGTGTTGGTTTGATTGCTGAGTCTCGGCTGTTCTCTGTCGGTCTGCAGTGGTTTCCGTCTGGAGGACCCGTACAGCAGGAGAGGGCCTGTGTGTTGGTTTGATTTGCTGAGTCTCGGCTGACCTCTTGGTCCGGTCTGCAGTGGTTCGTCTGGGGACCCAGTAGCAGGAGAGGCCTGTGTGTTGGTTTGATTGCTGAGTCTCGGCTGTCCTCTGTCCGGTCTGCAGTGGTTGTCTGGAGGACGCCAGTACAGAAGGCAGAGGGCCTGTGTGTTTGTTTGGATTGCTGAGTCTCGGCTGTTTCTTGTCCGGTTGCAGTGGTTCGTCTGGAGGACCCAGTAACAGCAGGAGAGGGCCCTGTGGTGTTGGTTTGATTGCTGAGTCTCGGCTGTCCTCTGTCCGGCCGTGGTTCGTCTGGAGGACCAGTAAGCGAGACGGGCCCTGTGGTGCTTGGTTTGATTGCTGAGTCCTCGGCTGTTCTACTGTCGCGGTCTGCAGTGGTTGCTCTGGGGACCAGTACAGCACGGAGAGGGCCCTGTGGTTGGTTTGATTGCTGAGTCTCGGCTGTACTCTGTCCGGCCCAGTGGTTCGTCTGGAAGCCCTGTGTGTTGGTTTGGATTGCTGAGCTCTCGGCTGTCCTCTGTCGGCAGATGGTTCGTCTGGAGGACCCAGTACAGCAGGAGAGGGCCTGATGGTTGGGTTTGCATTGCTGAGTCTCGGCTGTTCTCTGTCCGGTCTGCAGTGGTTCGTCTGGAGGACCCAGTACAGCAGGAGAGGGCCCGCCGCCGTCCGTCCGGCCAGCTCTGGATGATCGACTTCTATGCCGGCTGGTGCGGACCGTGTGTCCAGTTCGCGCCCGAGTACCGCCGCGCTGCCCGCCTCCTGAAGCAGCACGACGTTGACGCCGTGGTCGCCATGGTAACTACAGCTTTGTGTTTTTGTTGTATTTACGTGTCGAGAGACTATGGGTGTTAACACTGCCAGTGCATTGTTTTTCTTCTGGTAATAACTCGCGTATTTATCAACCGAGTGCGATACAACCTGTAGTACCCTACTTCGGAACAATTTTATTACGGCGACGAAAATCGTAAATGTTATGGCAGACGCCTTATCTCTTTGTTGACCTTTGAACAGTGGTTAAAAGTCAATATAATATGTACGCTTCATATTTCTCCAATATAGACCGTTGTTTTGTGTTTATCTACAGTTGGTTGATATCTGCAAAGTATAATTGGTTGTGAAATAAACTTATAATCCACAAGAGGACATCATAACTTTATCTTAGGTCATGGTACGTCAGTGACCTCGATTAACCACTGCAAGACCACTTTGTCCACCCCTGTAGCTCAGTCGGGAGAGCGCTGGGCTTTTGACCTCACCCGGTGTGGCAGGCCGGGTTCAATTCGCTTCGGCGCTCGCTATTTGCCCCTGTCCGGCATGGCCTGCGACCGGTGGCAGCCTTCGCACCCAAGGCTAGGTGACCTCAGAGGGTGGGGTGGGCCGTGTCGTGCACGTATGTCGTATGTCGTGCACGTCAAACTTCCGCCTCTAAATTCTGCTGGCTACCAGGAATTGTGCGATCGGATGTTTGAGGTCAGGGCCTGCGCAACAAGTAGCCGCTTAGCGCGGGTCCTTGTTGGAAATCCGTCCGTTCAAAAGGTTCGAACTAAATTGATAAAAAGAGCATATTAACCCGTAACTATGTTGACATCCGCCCTTGCACTGGCGATGGTTACTGGGTTTACATGTTTGCGTGACTGGTCCTGGCTCGGCCTGACCTGACCCTGACCTGACCCTGACCTGACCCTGACCTGACCCTGACCTGACCCTGACCTGACCTGACCCTGACCTGACCCTGACCCTGACCTGACCTGACCCTGACCCCTGGGAACCCTGACCCTGACTGACCTGACCTGACCCTGCACTGACCCTGACGCTGACGCCTGACCTGACCTGACCCTGACCTGACCTGACCTGACCTGACTGACCCTGACCTGACCCTGACCTGACCCTGACCTGACCCTGACCTGACCTGACCCTGACCTGACCTGACCCTGACCTGACCCTGACCGGACCCTGACCGGACCCTGACCGGACCCTGACCTGACCCTGACCTGACTCTGACTCTGACCTTGACTCTGACTCTGACCTTGACTCTGACCTTGACCTTGACTCTGACCTTGACTCTGACTCTGACCTTGACTCTGACTCTGACCTTGACTCTGACTCTGACTCTGACCTTGACTCTGACTCTGACTTTGACTCTGACCTGACCTGTGTCCGCCAGGTTGACTGTGCCGACCACAGGTCGTTTTGTGCCGAGCAAGACGTCCGTTCTTACCCAACCGTGCGGCTCTACAGGCCTGGCAAAGGCGGCCTTCATAGTTACAGGTGCGTAATACATTCACTGACTACAGCTCAAAACACGACATTTTGTGGCTGTGTCAATTTCAACCCCATTGCGCTGGTAAACTGTTAACAGTGAAGAATGGCAACATTTGAATTTCTGAAGTATCTATTTAAGTGGCGGTAAAACCCGCTGAATTGAAACTCCTCACAAAGTTGATATTAAATAAAGTTTCATAAGTATTTGACGTGTCAATATTCTGTTCTGTCTCCGACCTCTAATCACCACATCAGCTGACGTGTCGTCAGCTCTGGTGAAGCACGCTGTGTCTGTCTGCTGACATGTGAACCAGTCCTTGCTGACGCCACATTACTGATGACACGGTGCTCTGTTTCAGTGTGTACTCGGGTCACCGGGACGCCGAGTCCCTGCTCAGCTGGACGCTGGACTTCCTACCGGACCCGGTGGCGGAGCTGACCGAGTCTGAGTTCCTGCCGCGCGTGCTGGACGGGCCCGGCCCCTGGCTAGGTAGACTTCTTCGCGCCGTGGTGCGGACCCTGTCAGGTGTTCGCCCCGAAGTTCCAGCTGGTGGCCAGGGTGAGTATTCCGCCGACGCCAGGTCCCAGCAGCCGGGTACCTCAGAAGTACAGCTGGATGTGGGGTGGCCCAGGTGCGCCGGGTACCTCAGAGGTACAGGTGGATGTGGGGTGACCCATGCGCCGGGTACCTCAGAGGTACAGGTGGGTGTGGGGTGACCCATGCGCCCGGGTACCTCAGAGGTTCAGTGGGTGTGGGGGTGGCCCAGGTGCGGGTTACCTCAGAGGTACCAGGTGGATGTGGGGTGACCAAGCGCACGGGTACTCAGAGGTACAGGTGGATGTGGGGTGACCTGCGCCGGGTAACCTCGAGGTACAAGGTGGGTGTGGGGTGACAGGGCGGAGAGTAGAATATTGTTGCAATGATACTGACGCTTGCCAGGAAATGTCCAACGAGTGTTGAGCTACTTCTGTTATCGTAAACAAAAACAGTGAGCCAGCAGCCATGGTGGCCAGCCCCGAGCTCAGGTCCACTGGGTATGGAGGCTAGCTCGAGCTCAGGTCCACTGGGTATGGAGGCCATCTCGAGCTCAGGTCCACTGGGTATGGTGGCCAGCCCGAGCTCAGGTCCACTGGGTATGGAGGCTAGCTCGAGCT
>VOPJ01007668.1:0-20976 GCA_014673585.1 Semibalanus balanoides
TATATATATAAATATTGTGCCTACTGCCTACTTTCATCGGTCATGTGGAGTTGCTTACACTGGTATATAGAACATATTTTCTGAACTTAGCTATGTACTTCATTTTTCCAGATTCACTCCAGTTGCTGAGATATTCCTAAATCGCCAAGATCATGCTGGCAGCACAAAGTTATCGATATTCGCCCGAAAGCTTTTGCTACTAGAATCATTGCCCTTAAGTTACAACGCTAGCATATATTGTTGGCGTTGGCCAATAGAAAAAACAACTTGTGCTCGCTGATAGCAGCTGCCAAACAGAGCCTCAATAACTATTTTACATTGTTTGCATGGGGTTGCTTATTGTCTTTGGTGTGCCAATGTAGGTAACATCTTTGTGGCGATCTTTTCTGAGTTTTAAAACAAAATATGCAAAACAGAATGTAAGTAAAAATTAGACTAAAGGGGCTCCAGACGTGAATTTTAGTGTAACCAATTATCAAACCAATAGCTTCTTACTGTAATACATATATATGACATCCCAAAAGAGTGGGCACACTCCTTTTAACAAATTTTTATTTGTTTTTCACTTACCTTTTGCGCTCTTGTACAGACATTTTTAACCAACTACGCACTGTTGGATCCGAGGGGGAGGGGGCACATTAATGGGTTGCGACTCCTCCTGCATTCATTAATGCCTTACATCAAAAAGGTTAATGAATTGATGTCTGCCCTTGTTTAAACATTATTAAGCAACTTTTACTATGGAAGATTTATGATGTATGTCTATTTCATCTGACTGCCAGACTGAAAATTATGTCATTTTCAATGAGATCTTGACGGTGCCATCCCGTCCTGGCTCGTGCGGATTTGGTGCAGATTTAGAGAAGCTAGTGTGGATTTGGTGCAGTGCGGATTTGGTAGGGTGAGGTGCAGACTTGTAATGGTGCAATACTAATGATGTGCTGCTGGCAACAGTTGTCACTGTGATGCACAATATTCAACAGCGATCACAATTTGCATATCACATAATTTCAATAGGAGATAATTCTTTGTCTACCTATTTTTAAGGACATTTGTGGTAAAATTACCTTCTTATGTGGTATTTTGATTCTGGTGGTAATTTACCTCAAATCTGTGGTATTTCACCTGAATCTTAGTTATTATAACTTCAACTAGTGTTTTTTTCAGTAGCAGTGTTGCGCACAGATATGGCTGGACCTGCAGAACTCAAAGGATACCGAATCATGTTGGTATTTCACCTAATCTGGTGGTATTTCACCTAATCTGTGGTAATTTCACCACAATCTGTAGTATTTCACACCTCAAGTGTTGCATTTTACTTTCATCTGGGGTTATTCAAACCTGGAATCTATGTTTAACTTAAATTTGTGTTTTTTGTTTGTGCAGTAGCATTAATGTTGACTAGACCGATACAGAAACACTGCTCTATACTTGTGGTAAATTTTAACGATGGGTCCAACATTTATATTTGAGGCGAAGTCATTAGGTAAACAGGTCTAAGACCATTTTCTTTGCACAGGGGCACGCGAAGGGGACAAGGGGCAGTGCCCCCCCCCCATTGGCCAATAGGACCAATGCACAGGCTTTTGATCTGTAGTCGTTCAGCCGGAGGGGCTCCAAGAAGACCAAGATGATCGCTGGTAAGATCAAGGGGGGCCCATGGGAGGTTTTAGGTGTCCTTGACCAATCGGAAGGGACCATGAACAGGGTCGGAGGCCCCTAGCAGAACTTGGATGGGCACTATCTCTCTCCAACTAGAAAAGAGAATAGATAAGGGAGCTCTGGCAACATGATAAGCGGCGAAATCCGTGATTTCAAATTAAGGTAAATTTCAAATGATTAATACTGCCCGAAAAACTTTATACTAGAAATAGGACATTGCCAGTCACAGTTAGAAGGTATACTAGTTTTACCACATAAGTACTCATTTTTACCACACTAGTACCGATAAATAGGTAGATTTTTATATACTACAAAGTTCCCCAAAAATACCAGAGAATCAGGTGAAATACCAGACAATGCGCAAAATACCCAAAAGAAGGTTTTTACCACAGGAAAAATTGCCACCCAATTTCAATTAGCATTAGGTACTGCAACACAAGATTGTTGTCACATGTCTGACTTAATTTTGCCTTAATATTCAAAGGCTTGTGGGAAACAAAACTAGTTTCAATACTTTGTATCACAAATTTCCATAGAGATGAGATTAAATCAAGTGTTGTAAGTCTCTATTCTCAAAAGAATTAAATATATCTAAGGCTTTAAACATCTTATGAATAATATGGTTTCATGGCCTTATTTTGTAAATGATTACCAAGCCAAAATAAAAATTAGCCATACCCATTACAATTTTCATAATTGCTTATAGGAGAGACGTTTTGTGTTCATGCATATCCCAGTGGATAGTGTGAATGTGAGTAGGTATTCTTGACTGTAACATCTCATTTGCATGTTTTATAGGTGATTTTCAAGAGGACACAAGGGCTTCTGTCACCAGGGGATAAATGTTTGTAATATACATATATACATATGTATATAATATATATGTATATTACATATATATGTGAACGACCCCACCATAGCCATGGTTTTCAGAGGCTTATTTCTCTAAAGCTGTTTGATTGATGTGGCCGAAAGCTAGCAGAAAAAAACGTACATGTCAAAATTTTGGATGCAATTTCTGAAATTTCACATTGTGCATAGGAGCAACACATGACACACCACATTGTCTTTCCCATGGTGGTGATTGTTGTGCAGCTTGCGATCACGACCCACCGAGCTCGCGCTCGGCCAGCCCCAGCTGATCAGCCCGGTCACGTGACCGACTACGTCCGGCCTGGGTCACTGTTTAACCCGCGCCGTGCGAAGGGGGAGGCGTCGTTTAGACGCCCCCTAGGCCCTAAGGTTGTTCGAAATTTGAGCCAAGATTTTTCGAGGATAGCCAAAAAACGGCGGCGCTGCTTGCCGCCGTTTTTGATACAGCTGTTGGGAATCAGTTACTCACATTGTTCAACATTATTGACCTAAGGGCTTCTCAGGTCTGGCCAATGGCCATCAGACCAGGTCACGTGACCCCGCCTCCCAAAAGGTTGTGGTCGTACCACAGTCACAGGTTTTGGCTGATTGGTTTCAAACTTACAGAATTCCATAAGGTCATAGATACCTACAAGTCGTATATAATTTGTTTTGTAATTCGTGACCTATGGTCGGGTCAATTTCGTAACCTCCCCATTATAAATCAATGGGAAATATTAAAATGCTTCCTATTTCGAGGATACGCAAGATAGCAGTTAAATTCCTTCTACAGCATGTTATCATAGGTCATTATTGGTGACCCAGGTTCGATTTTTGCTCAGTGACCCCTACAGGGTCAGCTGAGGTCATCCGAGGTCGCCAACACTTGTGTCAAATATCTAGACATAATGGAGGAGTTTAGAGTTGAACCAATGCACCAGTTGTGTTTGTCTGTCGACCAACGTCTTAGTATGCAAGAACTACTTCGGTTCTTCATTGACCTAGCTAGAGGTCAAATTTTATAAGTAGACCTACCTGGTGAAACACAGAACACTGAACACTTAAGAATCTAAGCACTTGCATGCGCAGGTAGCCAGCAGACCTTCGATAAGGGGGGGGGGCAAGCCAGTCATGGTGGGCCCTCCCAAAAAATACCCTGAATAATGAAACTGTAACGGATTTCGGGCACTTTATTTGGGGTGAGGGCCCATTTTTAAATATTTTAAATTTTTTATTTTTGTATTAAGTGGATGACCCGGACCCTCAGGACTTTAGAGAGGCCCTTGAACCAGGCAACGTAGTCCGAATTTTGTCCGGAGAACGGGGCAAGCGGTGCAATGGCGCCATATAATCCTTGTGCGGGCGCCCTAAAAGCCACAATTCATCATCAACAGCGGGGCAGCGCCTCAAAAGGGCCTCTCTCGAGCCTTGAAAGGGCCAAACAAACTGATGAAAAGGCCCACGTTTACACGATGGAGAATTGCATTATAGACAGGTAGCGGAGGCATGGTCAGAACCAACTTTAAGGAGCTGGAGTTTAGAAACTGCCAATTCAACTTTTTGAATCAGGGGACGCTATTTGGAATCAGCTATCAAGCTTCGAAATATTTTGTAGGGCTGAATGACCGCGACTCTTAAATCTATTGCGCCGCGGAGTCGGCGCGAAAAAATTAAGTATTTGTTGCCCCTGGATATACTTCTTATCACTGGGGTCGCATTACGTAAGGTGTGGACCTCAAAATTGTTATTAGTCGTTTTCAAAAGTCACAAAAAAGGTGGTAGAGCGATTTCCTTTGCTTAATCATATAGGAAGTAGAATTAACATAAATGCGCCGAGAAATGGGTGCGTTTTAACACCGCAATACAATAAATACAATTTGTAGTTAAGTTTTGCGGCCGCGAGGCGCAATTTCGAGTTGGTAATTACTGGACAACTGCATTCTTTGCTGTTTGACAGGGCCAAAGTCCCTTCAGTCGTCTATGGGGCCATCAGAACCCTACCGCCGTAGGG
This sequence comes from Semibalanus balanoides, assembly GCA_014673585.1. NCBI lineage: Eukaryota > Metazoa > Arthropoda > Thecostraca > Balanomorpha > Balanidae > Semibalanus > Semibalanus balanoides. The sequence continues at coordinate 4,526 of VOPJ01007668.1, forward strand.
AGGGGGAGCACAACTAGGGGAAATGCCCCCCAAAGCGGTCCTGATCGGTGCAAAAATTTCACATTTCCTGAGTATGAAGAAAATCTAACGCACTTTTTACAAAAGGAAAGTTTTATTTTAAAATGTCTAGCAATGCTAGGAAGTCTTTTTTATCATTTCGATGAATTTTTCGGGATTTGATGCCCCTATGTCGTCAAAAACTTAAATCTAGATCTGCAATGTAGAGCTTTCAAACGCCTTGCCAACCTGTGCACTGCAGATAATCATCTGGGATCCGCTTATAAAGGACATGATGTGGAGTAGGTGATTTATATTAAATACAAAGCGGGCTTACTCCACAATAAAAACGTTTGGTCTGGTCAGGGGCCACTCCGATCTGCACAGGAGCCTTTTAAACATTGCAGAGGCCCTCCAGTCTTCTAAGGGGCCCTTAAGACCTGGCAAGGGTCTGAGCTGGCTGCTTTGTCGCCTTGTCGACATCATTCAGAGGGCCCTCCGACCTGTCCTGGGGCCCCTCCGTGCTGACTAGGGGCCATTTGTCATAATCAGGGCCCTTCTAACTAACCCATCCAGAGGCCCTTTCGCTCTGGTCAGGGGCCGCTCTGACCTGTACAGGGGCCCTTGGAACTTCCCAGGGACCCTCCAGCCTGCTCAGGTGCCCACGGTCTGGCAAGGGACTGCACTGGCTGCTTTGTCGAATAGATTCAATAGGCCCCAGGGCAAGCTCGAGAGGCCCCTGCACAGACTCTAATGGCCCTGAACATGCTCTAGAGCAGGGGCCGGCAACCTTTTTAGGGCGCGAGCCGGATGAGAGATCTGGAAGCAGTCGGCGGGCCGGGGATAAATCGATCAATTGACAGCAATGACGGTCACATTTGGAAATAGACGCGTATTTTAATGCATTTCAAAAGTTGTCTATAACAGCTGAGAGTGTTGCCGTACTATGTCACATGTGGCATATGTATACCTTCTTAGACAGACTGCGGGCCAGCAAGGCACAAATCTATCTATAAATGAATGAAATCACGTCTCAAACCTTTATTAGCCGACCGTGCCCCAAAATATTTGACTTCCGAGGATTAAATTTGTGCCAGCAGGCAAAAGTGAGAATGAAAACATCACGAAATGCACACATACTTTTTTGGTAAAACTATTTCGATTCTGAAGGCACCGCGGGCCCAAGAATACAATGTAAGTTGGGCCCGGATACAGCCGCGGGCCGGACGTCAGCCGGTCGCGGGCCGGATCTGGCCCGCGGGCCGGAGGTTGCCGACCCCTGCTCTAGAGGCTCCTGGTCAGTTTTTGGGGCAACTGGACATGCTTGAGAGGCGCCTGAGCAGGTTTGCTGGCCACTGGGAGGGCTCAATGGGCCCCCTGGACATACCCTAGGGGCCCCTGGGGCCTGGGCAGGTTTTTGGGAGCCCTGGGAGGACTCAATGGGCCCTCTGGACATAACCAAGGGCCCCTAGGCCGTTTTTGGGGCCCCTGGGTATGCTTGAGAGGCACATGAGCAGGTTTATTGGGCCCCTGGGAGGGCTCAATGAGCCCCCTTGACATACCCAAAGGGCTGCTGGGCAGGTTTTTTGGGCCCCTGTGAGGACTCAATGGCCCCCTGGACATACTCAAGGGGCCCCTGGGCAGGTTTTGGGGGCCCATGGGAGGGTTCAATGGCCCCTAAACTTGCACGAGAGGCCCCTGGACAGGTTTTTGGGCCCCTAAGTTGGCTCAATGGGCCCCTGGAAGTGGACATGCCCAAGAGACCCCCTGTGTTGGCTTTGAAAGCCCTTTAGTGTCTCTGAGAGCCCTTATCATCCAACAGGGTGACCTTTCGCTTGGTTTGAGGGCTTCTCTGTGGCTTTTTGAAAGCCATTAAGCTAATGCAAAGGGTATCTGGGACATTCTCGATGGCCCCCCTGTGACCCGTAAGGGGGGGGGGGGTAATTACCACCTTTACCCCCTTCCCCCTGGCTGCGCCCCTGGATGCAGGCACGTATCCAGGATTAGTATCAAGGGGAGGCGGCACGTCGGTAAAAAATGCTGCTCAACCTTACTATTGTTGAACGGGGAAGGGTGGGGTCGGGTCGTCAGATAATCCCATTATATCTAGAGTAAATTTATTTTGCACAGGGGTGGGGGAGGGGGCATGTCCTCCGTGTCCCCCCTCAGCTACGTCCCTGTCTAGACGATGACGTGACAATTATTGCCTTACCTTTATTAGGTAAATAGTCATACAAAACAAATGTTAGAAAATAAATACAAAGCAATCTTTGATGACCTCTGGTCTCGGTCTCCGTAGCCTTAACTATTTACATGAGCTTAAGTTTGATACACCTAGTTAAAAAAGGCAAAGTGAAAATTGACAAATGAAAAATGCAAAGTATAGCGATTGCATTTTTCAAGAGCTGTCGCTTGTTTTTTATGTTTGTCCCTAGCTATCATAGTTCCCAAGATATTTGAGAGTTTTCGAATCAAAGTCCTATAACTGGAAAATCTGTCAGCTGGTGACCTCTAGTGACCTCAATATTAACCCGAGCCAAACGAATTGAGGAAATAGTTACAAAATTATGTTAGACGAACTCTTGGACGGTATTTTAGTTTTTTGTCTACGTCCCGTAGGAGCCAAGTTCGAGAGGGCGTCTTTACCCCCCCCCCCTCCCCGGCACGACGAAGGTGGCGCCGAGCACTAGCACGACGCGGGTTAACTATAAAAGCTAAACAATCACATTAGGCATTGCGCTTGATAACTGTCCGCTCGGATTCCGTCGCAATATTGTCGTTTTACGGAGTTTAATGCGTTGGTGCGGATCTTTGGCTGGTCTGGTGCGGACGGGTGCGGATTTTCGGCCTGCTTGGTGTGAGTAGTGTGGATGTGCGTGCTTGCATGCATGCGTACTGAGGTACACCGGTGGATTGAATTTAAATCCATCATAAATTTGGGCATGTAAAAATGAGAGTCGTAGATAATAAACTTGTTTACTTCTTTTCCAGAACTGTGTCAGCCTGAACAACATTCAAGATAATACAAGTGATCTCAACATCCACAAAACATGGCGCTGAGATTTCTGATTCAGGCGATGAATCCTGTTGAAAGAATGGCTGCTCCATTGTTCTTCAGGTAAGCATATCATATTTATTTTATAGATAAGCATAACAATTTTATTTTATATAAATTATGTATGTAAATTATGCATAAGTCATGCCCATATTTGTATATTGTCATGACATGAACAAACAAAATCCTCCATTCACAAGCATGGTCTTTTCTCAGCCAGATGTAGGTATGTCTGTGCTTCTCTTTGTCTCCATTTCATCGTGTTCTTTAGACACCATCTATATGCAGTTCCAATGCTGTCTATATATCCAGGCACTACGTTCGAGTATTTAACACAAAATAGTCCAAAAGTTTTGAATGGATGGCTTTCCGAGGTCAGGACCCGCGCTAAGCAGAGCTTGTTGCGTAAGTCCTGACCTCACCACCCGATCGCGCTATTCCTGTTGGCCCGCAGTATTTAGAGACAAAAGTGTACGTGCCCGTAATACTGGACACGGTCCGCCCCGCTCACTGACGTCACCTGACCTTGAGTGCGACTGCTGCCACCGGCCGCAGGCCATCCCAGTCAAGAGCAAATAGCGAGCGCCGAAGCGACTCGAACCCGAACTGCCACCAACGGGATAGTTCAGAAGTCCAGTGCTCTTCCACTGAGCTTCCAGAGGCGGACTATAACCATGAATCTAGTATCCACCAGCTATTGTGTGTTTCAGACACTATATGGTGCTTGGCTTGGATCATAAGTCAGTGTAGTGTGACCACTAGTGTCCTAGGATTGTTAAATTTGGGTGGAAAGTAAACCTGTGTGATATTCTAATGGGTGAGTTTTGAAAAGCTAAGTACATCATATAGTTTTTTTTAGTCTAGAGTTTCCCCTCTCTAGAGTTTTTTATTTATTTTTTAGGCCGAATTTGTCCACTTCGCACCCTGATTTCAAATCACTCCTAATTCCGAGCACCCCGAGTCTGTTTATGTGCCCCAAGCGCTGCAGTGCCGGTACTGCGCCACTAGTATGCGGCCGTTACCTTGGCGACAAATATAGCCAACACCTGCAACCGTTATGCGTTCCAGACATTGTGTCGGTGTCAAGACGGCCGCCGCCGCCACCACGCTGCCAGAACGTCCGAAGAAGCCTCACTCCGGCTATGTCAAGTTCGTGTCCGACACCATTCCCAAGCTGAAGCAGCAGATGCCCGGCTCCAAGAGCACAGGTGAGGGTCACGGGTTCGATTCCCGCTGCGGGAGGAAACTTTTAACGGTGCTCATAGCGATATGATGGCCAGTGAAGTGTGTGGTGTGTACGACTGTCACGCTTTGGAGCTGTGTTTATATTGAAGCTCAGAACGGTTATAATTCCAACTGTCCTTGTTGACTGGTTGAGATGCTCTGCAGTACTGTGTACCTATATGTTGTTGACAACACTGTGTACCTATATGCTGCTAACACTGTGTTGTTAACACTGTGTCTGAGATCGTGTGTCGTGTGTGGCCTCTAGCAGTGGCTGGCGTACAACCATACTAGTCAGTCATGCGCCCATAAACCCGGAGTCGAGTCGTCATCACGTGACCTGCAAGGCGCGCTGCCCCATCGCTCTGTGACGCTCTCTTCCGCCTCCCGTGCTGCAGAGGTGCTGGTGAAGGCCTCTGAGCTGTGGAAGGATCTGGATCTTGACACGAAAAAACGCTACAATGACGAGTACGCCGCCAGCAAGGATAAGTGGGTGGTAAGTGTTGGCCTATTCCGGACTGGGCTGGGCTGGAGTGGGCTGGGCTGCCCTGCGCTGTCTCTGCTCTGATGACGTACCTTAGTCTCGGAGACATTGTTGCTGTTTTGTTGTTGTTGTTCTTTTCGCTAACCGCCACCCAAGAGCAGGTGGCGAGGAGTGCCCCTCCCAGACTATCCCAGCGACTCACTACACCACACTTATTATCTGTTATGCACTCGTATCATACTCTCATCTCGTGGTTTTGGTGTTACTCCCAAATACTTGCATCGCAACATTTATAGTTTTCCCGTGCAGTTTAGCTCTCCTCATTGGGTCACGCTGCTACAAGCACTGCGTCCCTCCCCATGCAGTGTCCCAAAATTTGCCGATTTGGGTGGGAGATGACACCCAACTGTGAATATTTTTCCACTCTCATTCTCCATTTTAGGAATTAATTTTCCGCTCCTAAATTACGAATTGTGATATTGATTCCGATATAAATAAATATTGACTAAAAATACATGATTTCCATTAAAACAGCTGTTTTTCATATTTAAAACAGTATTCAATATCGTACCATTTTCTACATAATTTCCACTCATGGTCTTTTTGGGCTCAAATTTTCCACTCTGACACCCAAGCCAAAATGGAATCTTGGGACACTGACCCCATGACGCCACAAACTCCCCATCTCACCTTCCCCGCTAAAAGTTTGGCCGTCGGTGGGGCGCGATCCCGCGGTGTCCGACTAACCGGCGTGCCGCGGCGGCAGGCGGAGGTGACCAGGTTCGAGGCGTCGCTCAGTGCGGAGGCGCGCGATCAGCTGATCATAGCGGAGCGGCGGGCGCGGGAGCAGCGGCGGGAGAACATGGAGAAGAGGCAGAGGCGCCGTCAGCTGGCTGATCACCAGATGCCGAGGAAGCCGGCCAACGCGTTCATGCTGTACGTCATGGACAGACAAGCGACCAGAGGAGTTCGCGATCAGAAGGTAGGAGGGGTGGAGGAGGGGAGGGGGGGGGGCTGGTCAGGTCGACAGGAGTAGCTGGCAGGGGTGTTGGGCGAAGCGAGGGGATGCCAAGGGTTTGCAACTGGGTCGTGAAGCGTTCATACAGTAAAGGGTTAGGTGGGGTTCTCGATTATATCTTTTATCAGAAGTGTCATGCATTTGTTGTGTTATGTCCCCCGAAGTGCTGAATAGGTTGTCTTCTTCTTGATATCCAGTCCACAGTTAATTGTGTCTGTGCAAGCAAGGTTTTACTGTCGATTTCAACAAGCAACACAGAGTGTATACAGAAGCAAAAAAGCCGATATCTCGAGCGGTCTTCCATGTCTTTTGGACTTGGGTGCCGCTATTCACTGAATACAGCGACATCTATACTGTTTATCCGCCGACGCCACCGCCATCTATGGAACCGCTCACCGACGCCTGCTCTGTCTGCAGGAGTTTGTCACTGCGCTGGCGAAAGAGTGGGCGGTCAAGACCGACTCGGAGAAGGCCCCGTACTTGAAGCGCTACTCTGACGCCAAGGTAGGTCGCTCGTCTGCCCGCTATTTGCTGGTTTGTCCGTCTTGGTGGTGATGGCGGGTTGTATAGGTACTTATTAGGGGCTGTGCTAGGGTTGCTAGGATACATGGGCCATGCCCTAGGCGTTTGGACCTTTGAATGATCATTGTGGCGACGGGCGATATGCTATAGCACTTCTGCACATTGCAAACTATTGCTCCGTGCTTACTTTTTCCATGTGCAAGTTCTTACGCCCATTGAAGTATCAGAACACCGTAAAAATAGCCCAAGATTCTTAAGGATCCCGGATCCAAGGTTCAGGGATCCAAAGTGGATCCCATTGAATGGGATCCACTTGAGTTTCCTCACTCTTAAAAATAGAATGGGACCCATTCTATTTCTAGTGGTTTTTATAGCCAAATTAACTAAACAGGCGCAGACAATAGGAAGGGATCCAGACGCAACAAGTTGCGACGGATATTAGTGCTGTATTGTCGTCATCGTTGTCAGAATCTTGATTCCCAATTTGGGGTGTCTGGGATCCGAGCCCATGTCTGGTCGCTAGTGGTAATGTCAGGGTTGCGAGGTTGAGCGACAGGGGTTGTCCTGGTTTCTATGGCCTGTGCTGGAGGCTGCTAGTATTCGATTATTGGTAGATTTGTGATCTGAGCGTGCCAGTATCAGTGGAATTCAGACGGCATTTCGGCTGTGTTCGGTGTGTCAATGCCGACGCAGAACTGCATTGTTCCCGGGTTCGAATCCGTCCGTGACCCGTGCTTTTCCGTAACGTTTCCAGGAGCGGTACGTACGAGAGCTGACAGCGTGGGAGCGGAAGATGATCAAAGAGGGCCGAGCCGACCTCGTCAGGGGTGAGTAGTGAGACGGGGGGGACGCCCTCTCTTCTCCGGGGGCTGTGCGTCGGAACTTCGAGCATAGGCTGCACCTGTTCCCGATGATGATGGTTTGGGCTTGGGGGCGCCTCAACTCAATGGTTATGTGGCGCAGTTCCCGTAGCCCGTTTGTATCGTGCATAGCAAGAGAACGTTATGCCACGCATGCATCGACTTTGAGGTTACCATTCGACGCAGTGCATGTTGTCAAACTGCATCGATACCTTGTTGGTACCGCTCTCTGTTGGTGGTTGGACGGTCGCCCTGAGTTGTCTCCTCTGCCAACATTACCTGTCACCACCCCCTATCCTGACCAGAGCCGCGGCATGAGGGAGGGGGCAGCCCCCTTCCTTACGGGTCACAGGGGGCCCATCCAGAATGGCCCAGATACCCTCTGCATTAGCTGAAGGGCTTTCAAAAAGCCACAGAGGAGCCCTCACACAAGGCGAGAGGTCACTGGTGCATGTAAAGGGTCATCAGACTCTGAAGGGCTTTCGAAGCTCTTGGGCATGTCCAGGGGCCCATTGAGCCCTCCTTAACGGGGCCCCCAAAACCTGTCCCAGGGGCCTCTGGTGCGCATGTCCAGTGGCACATTGAGCCCTCCCAGGGGCCTAAAAACTGTCCAGGGGCCTCTCGAGCATGTTCAGGGGCGCAATAGGGTCTGTATAGGGGCCTCTCGAGCTTGTCTTGGGGCCCATTGAATCTGTTCAACGTATATATGGGCGCTAGAGGTGGCAAAACATGGACCCGAGGACCCGGTCTCTAGACCCAGTCTGGACCCAGTTGGTCCCAGACTGGGTCGCCGCCAAATGATACCGGGTACAAAACTGGGTCAACTTTATGTTTTCATGCCTGGTTTCACAGCAAGTCCGAAGCTGGATTCAGCCCAGGTTCTTTGTGCTGATGGCCAATCTGAATCTTGTAAGTATTTAAACTACAAGAGCTAGTTTACTTGCACTAAACTTAGAGTGCAGATTTGGTCAGATATTAGCTGCGAGACGAAATTGTGCTAACTGGGTCCACTGGGTCCAAACATGCCTCGCACCGCGTACAACTGGGTCCAGTTAACAGCTTTTGAGACCGGGTCGGGTCTGGGTCCCAAAAATATCAACTTTTGCCACCTCTAATGGGCGCCATATAACTATTTTGTTGCGGTGCCCTTAAACCCCAATCATCATCATTGAGTCTGTTCAACAAAGCAGCCAGCGCAGTCCCTTGCCAGGCCGTGGGCCCCTGAACAGGCTGGAGGGTCCCCAGGAAGTTCAAAGGGCCCCTGCGCAGGTCAGAGGGGCCCTTGACCAAACCGAAAGGACCCCTGGGTGGGTCAGAAGGGCCCTGAACATGTCGAATGGTTCCTGGTCAGCAGAGGGGCCCGTGGCAGGTGGGAAGGGCCCCTTAGAAGGCTAGAGGGCCCATGGAAAGTCCAAAAGATCCGCCTGTACAGATCGCAGGGGCCCGGGCCTGACCAAACCGAAAGTTTGTGTTTTCTTTTTATTTAACCTATATTACTCACTCGGAGTCTCTCCACATCATGAATTTCCGCGGATCCCAGATGAGTCCCTGCACAGTAGGGTGCCAAAACACAACTGTCGAAGAGTGTTGGTGCTGAGGGCTGATGTGGTTCTCGGAGACCCGGTGAGTTGAACGGTGCCATTTTTATCCATATTGGAGTTGGTCTGGGGGTTCTCAAAAGGCTTCGGCGCCCTTAAGCCCAAATCATCATCATCATCATCTCCAAAAGGCTTTAAGTTTGAGGTGTATTAACCCATTACGGCAATGAGGGGTCACTATCTGCATGGGGTTCCGGTGAACAGTTGCGTCTGTTAGGAGGCATTATTTGATTTTTTTATATGATGCGTTACGGGATATTGTATTCCCCAAAAATTAAGAAATAAATTAAAAATAATGTCGTAAATGGATTGCTGATAATATTCTGGTTGCAATTAGATTACTTTGCAATTTAGATATCGAACTTGATATTATGGCTAAAATGGAACAGAAATGTGTCGAAAAGCTTTGTTCTAGTTTATTTTCATGCCTTTGGACACCTTTTTGTTCCATTTTTAGCCGACATTTCAGGTTTTATATTTCGATTAAAAAGTAAACTATCGGGACCAGAATTATTTTCAGCAATCCATTAATGATATAGAAAAGGTTTTTGGCAATATTTGAGCTAAAGGAAATGTTTCACCTTCTGAAAGTTTCAAATATACGCCCGTTGTAATACAAATATTAAGTAAGTGCTGCTGAAAACGATGGTGATATCTGTTTCTCGAAAAGTCATTTAACTTTATACAAAATTAAGCTTTTTGAATTTAACAATGACGTCATTATTGGGCTATAGCGAGCTATAGAGAATAGGCACACTCTTTGTAGTCAATTCTGGCGCACTTGAAAACATACAAGTCTTTTGTTATCGTAATAGCAGAAGGTGATCCATTCAAGGCTGATCAATACTAGTCGATTTTCTCCCAGGACCAACTATCTTGAAAGTTTGTCTTGAAGCTGTCAGCCAATCAGCGGCTGCACCAGCCTGGATGCTTTTGGAAAATTATGAAATAAATTGCTTTAAAACGGTTCATTTTTTTTGGGAAATGACCTTAGGAATTTAGACATTTCAAGAACGGCACAAGATATCTCAGTTTAAAACCAATACTAAGGTGAAACATTCCTTTTAAGCATTAGCGAAAAATATACAAATGCCTCCTAACAGACGCAACTATCCACCGGAGCTCGATGCAGATAGTGATCCCTCATTGCCGTAAAGGGTTAATACACCTCAAACTTGAAGCCTTTTGAGAAACCCCTAGACCAACTCCAATATGGATAAAAATGGCACCGTTCAACTCACCGGGTCTCCGAGAACCACATCAGCCCTCAGCACCAATACTCTCGACAATTGTGTTTTGGCACACCCTACTGCACAGCGCACAGGCTGGAAGGGCGTTTGAAAGGTCGAAGGGGCTTCTAGACGATCTGAAGTGTCTTTCAACAGCAATAATGTAGTTGTCCTGGGAATAAAACCAAACACTTTGGCGCAGCTCCGCGGCGCAATTTAACTTTAAGTTATATGATATGCGGGCTAAAGAACGTAACATTTTTCGACGCTTGTATGTATTACAGGGACGTAGGATCATCACGAAAAAGTGGGGGGAAGCAAGTGACAGGATTGATCTCGTCTTGAGAGAAACCCAACCCACTTATGGCAGAATTAATTTCAGGTTTGGGCTCTTCTCGTTTTGGCGAACCCTTTGCCTTCAAACACTTGTATTACCAAATAAAGTGACATTTTTTAGCACACAAAAATGATCAAAAGGTGACTTGTACTGCTGACTTTCCTACATCGTTGGGCAGAAAAGTTAGTTTAACACTTTTTAAGCGCACTTTTAAACGCACAATAACAATTTTAGAGAACCACACCATACGCAATGAGACGCACTGATGAGAATCCATGTCTAGGGCATAGGACTCAAAATTTTCGCGCTGCTCCGCGGCGCAATATGTTTAAGAAATTCAGGTCTTGAGCCTAACACAATATTCAACGCTGGTATAGCTGATTCCAAATTGGTGTCACTGGTTCCAAAGTTGATATGGCAATTTGCTAACTTCAGCTCCTAAAAGTTGGTATGGCCCATGCCATACATGTCATACTGGCCCCATCGCAGTGTCCCAAGATTCGATTTTTGCTTGGGTGTCGGAGTGGCAAATTTGAGCCCATATAGACCATGAGAGTGAAAATAATACAGAAAATGATACGATATTGATTACTGTTTAGAATATGAAAAGCAATGGTTTTCATTGAAATCATGCATTTTTAGTCAATATTTATTTATATCAGAATCAATATCACAATTCATAATTTGGGAGTGGAAAATTCTCTCCTAAAATGCAGGATGAGAGTGGAAAATCATTCACAGTTGGGTGTCATCTCCCACCCAAATCGACCCAAATTTTAGGACACTGCCCCACCGCCTATATTTCTGGGTTTTATCAGACAAACCAGGCCTATCTGCGCCCCGGGTTCTGACCCATTCCTTGACACCTGTCCTGACCTGACATTCCACCCCCTGACCTGACCTCTGCCCTCTGACCTCAGATCTGACCTCTGCCCTCTGCCCTCTGCCCTCTGACCTGACATCTGCCCCCTGACCTGACCTCTGCCCTCTGACCTCAGACCTGACCTCTGCCCTCTGACCTGACATCTGCCCCCCTGACCTGACCTCTGCCCTCTCGACCTGCATCTGCCCCCTGACCTGACATCTGCCCCCTGGGACCTGACCTTCTGCCCTCTGACCTGACATCTGCCCCCTGACCCTGACCTCTGCCTCTGACCTGACATCTGCCCCCTGACCTGACCTCTGCTCTGACCTGAACATCTGCCCCTTACCTGACCTCTGCCCTCGTGACCTGACATCTGGCCCTTGACCTGACCTCTGCCCTCTGACCTGACATCTGCCCTGACCTGACCTCTGCCTCTGACCTTGACATCTGCCCCTGACCTGACCTCTGCCCTCTGAACCTGACATCTGCCCCTGACCTGAACATCTGCCCCTGACCCTGACCACTGCCCCTGACTCTGCACCACTGTCCCTGACCTGACCTCTGCGCCCCCTGACCCTGACATCTGCCCCTGACCTGACCTTCCGCCCCTGACCTGACCTCTGCCCCTCTACCTGACATCTACCCCCTGACCTGACATCTGCCCCCTGACCTGACCTCTGCTCTACCTGAACATCTGCCCCCGACCTGACCTCTTGCCCTCTGACCTGACATCTGCCCCTTGAAACTGACATCGCCCCCTGAACCCTGACCACTGGCCCCCTGAACCTGACCACTGCCCCTGACCTGACATCTGCCCCCTGACCTGACCTCTTTGCGCCCCCTGACCTGACATCTGCCCCCATGTCCTGACATCTGCCCCCTGACCTGACCCTTTCGCCCCCTGACCTGCCTCTGGCCCTCTGACCTGACATCACCCCCTGACCTGGAAAATCTGCCTCCTGACCTGACAATCTGTCCCTGACCCTGAACATCTGCCCCTGACCCTTGACATCTGTCCCCTGACCTGGACATCTGTCCTGAACCTTGACATCTGTCCCCTGACCTGACATCTGCCCCCTGACCTGGGCCTCTGCCCCCTGACCTGACATCTACCCCCTACCTGACATTCTGTCCCCTGAACCTGACATCTCCCCCCTGACCTGACCCATACCCCTGACCCTGACCACTACCCCTGACCTGTATCTGCCCCCTGACCTGACATCTGCCCCCTGACCTGACCGAAATGCGTTCAGTTTTTCATACTCAGGGTTAGTTTTTTGGAGGGCCCACCATGACTGGTTTGCCCCCCCCCTCTCTTCTGAAGGTGTGGCTGCACCCCTGATCTTGACCCCTGACCTGACCTGACCTCCTGACCTGACCTCTGCACCCAGCCCCATGACCCTACACTAAAGGTGGAGGACAAGTCACCTGCCAATACCAGAGGCGTCATTGCGATATAGGTGCTCTAAGCACCCTTTGCACCAATCCGCAGCAAACTGCAGTGTGTGTTTATATGTTCAAATTTTGGCAAATAAAATGATGATGATGATGATGACCCGCCCTGTCCTGTGCCCTGCCATGCTGCTTTTACGCGTACCCTGGCGCGGCCCTGCCCTGTGACCTGTCCCGTGACATGACCTTCACTGACTGTCTATCTATCTCACTCTCTCTTCCTCTTTACAGTCGGATCGCAGCCCATTATTGAAATTGAGGGAGCCCCAAGTTCCGAGTTAGGCGCAGTTGGCGGCGGCGGCGGCGGACAGACCATCACCAGCAGTGTCCAACACAGTGTCAAACAGGGGCACGCACCTGGGATCGAACCCAGACTGCTTAAAGATGTGGGCAAATCCGGGGTTGAACACAAGGAAAGGACTAAAACCAAACCTGCTGTTGAGATCAAGGTGAGGCGCGGGGACGGATCTGTGGTGGAACCTGGAGGAAAAACTACGGTATGTGCTGAGCCTAAAACCGGGGCTGGTGTGGGGGTCGGACCCGGGGGTAAAATTAGGGTCAGCCCTGGAATCGAACCCGGGTTGACGAGCAAGGTAAATGTCGCAGAGGCAGGTGGCGAGAGCGGCTCGGGAGGGAAACTCGCTGCGAAAGGAGGTGCCGGGGCCAAGCCGGCGAACCGGGCAGTGAAACGGGCGAAACAGGACTCGAAAGAGACTGTGAGCGATGTGGGAAGTGGCAAGCAGAAAGTGAAGAGGGCCGTGAAAAGTGGTGTGAATAAGACTGCGAAAAGTGTCGTTAAAACTGCTAAGGTCTCTTTTAAGGAGAAACCACGGAAGTCTGATGAGGTGACGAAAAGTACTAAAAAGAAACCACTTAAAAATGCGAATAATACGCTCATCGAAGGACTACAGCTGGAGGACAAGTCACCTGTCAATTACCAGAGGGTCATTGCGCTCAGCAGTGGCGCCGCCAGCGAAGAGGTCTGGGTGCCAGGCGCGGGACCCTCAGCAGCGGCGGTGGCGTTGCCGGTGGAGCCTGGTGTGCTTACTCTGCCTGTGGAGGGGCGGCCAGTGGTGGACGGAGCGGCAGGGAGAGCGAGGGAGAAGGAGGGAGAGGCGGGGACCGAGAAGGAGGGAGAGGCGGGGACCGAGAAGGAGATGGAGAACGCTGAGAAGGCGGGGATTGAGACAGAGGTGGAGACTGTCGTGGTGGTGGAGACTGGGGGACCGCCCACGCTGCAGGCGCTGTTTGAGGCGATGGCTGACGTCACTGGACTTGCTGACGTCACGGGGGTAGGCTGGCCGCTGCGGTGGGGTGACTAGGCCGCCTGCCCCGGGCATACGTGTACTTCTGGACTGATGTGTTGGCTGTGGTGTTGACAGGATTTCGGCTGTTTGCGAGGATTTTTCGGTACTATGCTTCGCGGTAGACCAATTTTGTGCCCTACAGTGGCAGCACTTCGTCGCTTTGTCTCACAAACGCTTGTTACTTTGTCGCGTAGCGTGTGTCAGTTCCGTTTCAGACTGCATTGTGTGAAGCGTCGAGGCTGATGTTCACAGATTACAGCGCCACCTATTCTGTCTGTCCGCCGACGCCACCGCCATCTGTACGACCGTCGATAAACGGTTGTAGTTTGTTTGCTTTTGTAGCCCGCATTGTGTGATGGTTTGTTCCGACTAAGGTTGGAGTTGCGTGACTGCCAAGTTACCAGTTTGTAAAAAGTCGCCTGTCTCTGTGAAGGCGGCGAGCTGTGAATGCTTGTTTGCCTTCATATGGCAGCGCTGGAAAGCTGAGACAGCTGATTCTCTAGAGCTTTTGTGTTGCGCGCGATGATTTGGGAGATGAAGCCGAGTATTGTGTGTGTGATGTGCTGTGTTGATTCGGAGCGTGTGCCCAGGGACTCGTGGCAAGTTGACAATACAGCTCCATTTTCAGGACTTTGTGTACTGATGACATTTTGTATCGACGCGGTGGATCGAAAACGTGCCACTCATGACTTAGGTTAACCGCTAATTGTATTTCTCATCTATGGTCTAAGGGCGCGATCGGAAACACGATGGATTTGCTCTCAGACGAATCCAACAAATTCGTTCTCGACGAATTCGCTGTCTCGCGCGTTCTGGGACAATAATTATCCGCCGGTTTTGTCTCTGCTGCGCCATGTCATAGTTTGTGTGTTTACATGTTATGTAAACACACAAACTTACATGTTATCAGAAATATCGGTAGGTACTTAAAATCCGAAATGATGTTCAGTGGTAGAGAGACAGGTATGCCCTACTTTTTATCATATTCGAAAAGCACTGCAAAACAAATTAGCCCTCCCGACAACTGGTTTGGAAATTTGCGTTCGTCAGAGCAAATTCGCTCGTACGCTGGTTCGTCGTGCTCGTGTTGCCGAACGCACTCGGAGCGAATATTCGGTGATGCCGACGAATTCTTCGTCATACCGGCAAATTCGTCGTGTTGCCGATCGCGTCCTAAGGAAGCTTCCTGCGTATGTGAAGATTGCATTGCACACTACACCGGAAACATTCGCGGCTCTGATGGTAGTTGGTTTCTCCGCGCGGAGGTGCCCCGGTGCAGCATATTACTGCGCATACGCTCATGTATACCAATAGTAGCCGCACCCCGTATAACACCGAAACCGTAACACAAAGCTGAGCATGGAAATAGTTCACCCTGATTTTTTTTCTGATTATATTTTCAAATACAGCTTCTTTCAATAATTCAAAAATAGCCATACATTGCGCCGATTCAGGACATGAAAACTAAGGGGTCCGCCAAATTTCACTAAAACTCTACTTTACGTCTAGAGTCAAAATTTTCATATTGTAGGGTTAAACAGTTTCCAGTTTAATATTCCATGCTTTTAACTCTATATGTACACTCATTTTTAAGGAAATCTAAGAGGTCCACTAATTTCAGTAAAACTTTATTTTGCTTCTAGAGGAATAAAATCGTATGAAGAATAAAACAGATTTCTTTTTGTTAATCTACACTTTAAACTCCATCTACAGACTGATTTTCATTGAAATCTAAGGGGTCCGCCGAATCTAGAATCGAGCACTATTTAGCATCTAGAGGCCATAGGTGGAGCTTTTCAGAAAAAGTTGGTGGGACAAAATGTCATATTTTTGTGCATTAAATGTGAAAAGTTGCAATTTTACGTCAGGAAATCTTAAATTATGCATTCAATATGTCATTCGTGCATGGTTAAGTTAAAAATTACAATTTTGACTCCAAGAAACCTTCAAATCTGACAAAAGTTGGTGGGGCCAAACCAAGGCCAAACTCAAAGTTGGTGGGGCAGTTGCCCCACCATTTGAATAGGAAACTCCACCCATGCTAGAGGCCAAACTATCATATGTATGATGAAACAGATATCACCATGTTTATTTACGTACTCTATTCTTCATGTATGATTGAATCTGTCGCTGAATGTGAATATGAATATATGAATAAGTTTACACATGTACTTGCACGCGTTATCTCACCTTGGCATTTGCTTGGCATCGGCGTCGCAGCGTCTTTTGGCCTTTTGGGTGAGCACTAAGAGCTGGATAGTTCGCAGCAGTTTGCCACCAGGAACCGCTAGTGAGTCAGTCAATTTTGACGTTGCAAGCATCTAATACCAGTTAATCGATTACGATTTTTTTCTTAATTTATTTATTTAATCATCTATAAACAAATACATTTATAGCGATTTGTTTGCAAAATAAAAATCCTCTGGCTCACTAGCGGTCCCTGGCGGTCAACTCATGCCAAAATTCCAGCTTATAGTGCAATCCATTTTGGATGTCTTGGATT
>VOPJ01007669.1:0-20970 GCA_014673585.1 Semibalanus balanoides
TCCATTTCTCTCCTGAGTCTCCACCCTCCTCAACCTCTGTCTCATCCCACCTCCTCCGCTTCCTCCCCTCCCTCATTAACCCCTCCCCTCCCTTGTTAACTCCTCTCCCCACCCTCACCCCTGCTCTCCTTCATCCCACATCAATAACCCTGCACCCAGACCACACCCTCCGCCTGCGCCGGACAAAGCTGAGCCAGCTCTGCGCCGGACAAAGCGGGGAGTTCCTCTGACTAGGCCCGGCCCGTGCGTTGGTAACAAAGCCGAACAAAGCTGAGGGACCTGAGGGAGGACAAACCTGAGGGAGTTCCTCTGACTAGGCCCGGCCCGTGCGTTGGTAACAAAGCCGCTGGCTCGCCATATACTCGCCACATATTCGCCGCATACTCGCTGCAGACTCGCCACATTCACCACCATTCACCGCATACTCGCCACATTCGCCGCATTCTCGCCGCAGAGCCGCAGACCGCTGCCAGATGGTCCGCGGTGAGGGGGGAGGGGGGGAGCTGTCATGTCCGGCAGTAGATGTTCAGTACTAAATAATACATATGCTGATTTTTAGCATAGTTACTATGGCATAACGAGTTGACCGCATTCCGCAAGTAGAGAGCGTTGTTGCACTACACGTTTTCACCCAAATGCTGTACTGGTACATTCAGAATCTGATACTTTATGGTTCAGATTCTGATTGTATGGTTGTAGCTTTTGAAATGAGGAGATTGTCGGCTTCTTCGTAAAGAACATAAGTTCTGTGTTCTGTGTATCTGTGTATAAGTTCTGTGTCAATTAAATTGTGGAATTCGACCAAAGAGGCTGAACATACGGGGATTTGCACCTCTGAGTGTCAGCATTATGGGCTGCCTGCCGGCATTTTGCACTGAAAACTTTTGAGACCTCTACTTACTCATCAACATAATGTCCATAGTAATAGGAAAACAGAAGGAAGGGACGGCTCCCTTAACCCTATTAGTGGCAGGGGCAAAGATTGCCGCACCCCTCAGTTCTTAGATATCTTCCGAAAGCGGCTACGAGTAGGCTTTATGAAAACTTTCGGTCTTTTCCTAAAACTGATTTTCACATCTGTTTAGTCAAAATTTGGAGTTCTTGATTGAACAGAGGCAGTGTCCGCGACTCACGTGTTTGGAGGATTGTTCGGCCGCATTTGGGCGAGTAATACGAAATGCGTCTTCACGATTCTTCGCTTAACTGCCTCATGTATTGAAGAGTGCATATGCTTTACGTGAGGCCAAAACTAAGTCAAATTGGTTGAGGTTTCCATGAAAAATATGGTATTTGTTACGCAGAGGCGGTTCAGTACTTGAAAAGGGGGATTTTCTACAAATATAAACACCTAGCTGAAAGTCAATAGCAATATAAATTGCGATTATAGCGTATGAAGATGCTGGAGGATAGTTTTTCTCCTTCCAATTTTTTAAAATGAATTACGTTCTTGAGTTTCAAGGGCGGTCCAGGCACAGAAAAAGGGGGTAAAACTTGCATTAGTGATAAAGAATACCACGATTTAGCGGGGCAATAAACAGAGAGTTGAAGAATGATGACTGACATATTGACCAGGAGAAGAAAATAAATACAGTCTTTTACTTGCAGAGGCCTCGCGCTAGCACTCGAAACAAAAGGACGGTTCACTATTATTGCAAGGAAACTATGTGCATGGGCCTACAAGGACATAACATACTTGCAGTTTTCCGATGCGAAAAGCACCAGGGGCGTCCTTTTTGAAACATTTGAAGATAATAGGCAGCCCAGGTTAGTTAAAAGCTGGTAACTTACTGTGAATTGAAAATTGCAAGCAAACTATAATTGTTGGACATAGTTAGTATTATATTAGCGTGATTTATTTTGATCAAAAGGTTTTGCACCCCCCAAAATGGGATCCTGATACGCCTTGATGATTTTCAGCATTCCCAAAATGGAACTATTCTATGACCCAGTAAACTGATTTTATTTCCTGGTAGAAAAGCATGGACTGCTGATCATATTTTGTAATGGCCTCCTTTCGTTAACCTGCACCGGCTTGGACCAAAAATATGGCTGAATAACTATTTATTATGTACAAATAACAAACTATGCATTTACTCAGAAAAACCATCCAAAAAACGTTTGATTTACGCTTTTACTTTGCCCCCAATTTAGTGACCTGCACACGCCTATGATTTGAATTTTTAACAATCGTCATCACATATCAATTTCCTACTATGTCTATCGATACTGTTGATGAATTCAATCGGTTCATAAACATGCAGCTGTGTTGATCAAAAATACCGTCTAATTTTTGTAACTTTTGGCCCCCGACCCCTATTTAAGATGAATAACATTTCGTTTTTTTTTTAGAAATGTTAGATCATGTTAAGGTGAATCGACCACCGTTTGATTTTTGAAAATCGGACGGTAAGATCTCGAGATCTCGGGGCCGAATTATGCCCCCCCTTGCCACAATAGGGGTACCCGGGAGCCTGCCACTAATAGGGTTAAACGTTGCATGGTTTGCTAAAATCCTTATTTTGTTTTGCGATAATACACATTATATGGCAGAAGGTTGCCAAAGCGAGAAGTGCCAAACCTACAAATAAATATTGCATTGGGTTTGCTTTGTTTCTCTCAGGAAGAGATAAAAGTTTCACTGCCCCCCCCCCCCACACTTTTCGTGATGCCCCTACGTCCTTGGTACTGTCTGTGCAATAGGGTGATGAGCTGCGTATTCCGAGATATTTGCATCTCTCATCATCAACATAAGGCTCTGTCTAATGGGGCAGAGGGGTGCAATTTCTGGAGGAGAGTTGCATATCTTCTCAGCGATTAAGCCTGCGGCTCCGCCTCAGTCATGACCTCCATTGTTTTGCTGAAGACAATATATGATATCCCGGTTCAAACACTAACGCAGTTGGTGATCGTTTAGAGGTAGCTTTGTTGGTTGGGGGAGAGTCTTTAATGTGTTGACCCAGACGCAATAATTATGTAAATGCATGGCAGTTGTGGATCCAGAAGGTAGTTTGGAAGGGGCCAAACCGGTGATTGGGGTTGGGTCGAAGTCCAAAAAGTCTGGCATAAGCTGAAATTTAATCGGATTTATGTTTGCTTATGCATTGATATCTATTTTAAACAAATTTCCTTTGTTAACATATATACGATTTTTCAAATAAAAAAAGTGTTAATTTGCTCCGATTTGCATACTGAAGGGAATGTTTAGATCGCCTGCCCCGTAAATCTACCCCTGAATGATGGTTTTCAGTCATAGTCTTGTAGTATTTTGTATATGCTCATTCATGGAACTGATTAACGTTTCATTCAAGCAAACTTTTCCAGCAAATTATCTGATGAAAGCTGACACACGAATATTGCATGGTGTTACACTAACTGTGGTAGCCGGAATCTACCATTACCCTGTATAACAGTCGGTGTACTTGTACTATTGGTTCCAAAATAAGCGTCCCGCTGGGTTGTCCGGCACAACAATTTAAGGGAGTATAACACCTTGGAATAATTAGGAAAAATAGTGGAGATGAGAGCCACTCATCTGGGCACTCATCTACATCAATCCACAAACTTTTCACAAGGAGGTATATTCCCTTTAACTGCTGTGCCGGCCAACCCAGCGGGACGCTTATTTTGGAACCAATAGTACGGTAGGTCAGCTGTTTTGCGGGACAGTATAACAAACTCGCTGGACGCAGGGTCACCGCCACTCTACACCTCTGCAGCATGCCCAAACATTGCGATGCCACAGCGGCTGCGAGATGCTTTTTTCAATGGAAGTCACGTGCGACGCGTTGCACTGTTGACGTGTTGGTAGCTTTTTTGTATTTGCGACACCCACCCACGGATCGCCCATGTTTTCATTCTATCCCCGTCAGCCGTGCTCGCTCTCTCGCCCCCCCCCCCCCCCTGTATTTCCATTGTCTCAAAGCCCTGTATTCAGCTGTCATTTTGTTACATTTAAAAAACACTGCCTAGTTATTTTGTTATCAAAGTACACTTGTTAAGTATTCTTAAACATATACCAACCTCTAAAACTATCTCATTAGAATATGTTCAGTTTTGACGCTGTTTATCCAGCCACGACCCACATACCCGACGACCGGCAACCAAACATGCCTCACATGCATTACTTTCTCACCAGCGGAACAATGACCAAGTCCAGGTACATAAACCAGGTATGCGGATGTCAGCAGTTTGTAAGAGGACGCCATTCCCGGTCTCGCAGAGAATAGCTCGGTTAGTCACCACTGAGGATGACCGCGGCTCGGTTGAAGTATCGTGGACGTCCGGTGCGGTGATTCTCTAACGGCTTCGCTCCGCAGTCTCGTTCGAAGAGAATTCCTGAGTGATGGCTTACAGATATATTCCAAATTTAGTCATATAGCTGGCCATCCACATGTTTTGTGCGGTCAGGACGTCGAGTTTAAAAAGCATTTGTAACAAGAAATATGAATTAAAACTAAAAGGTTGAGATGTTTAGAGTTCAGATAGATTTTAAATACAAACTTAAACGCTGAGAACGTCTCAGAAGTGTGTGGGCTTCGAGCCTTCAACGAACATTTCAAAGTAGCGCCAGACAAGTGTCAACGATATCCAAACAGCATAGCAAAGGAGGCGCTTCTCATTTACACACTCTCATACGAATCAGTGCCAAAGTCACTGCATAATGCCACTATCTTCGGTAGGTAAATAGTTGTTATAGGGCCTTTCTTAAAAACTGACACTAACATTGCATTAAATCTGAACAGTGGCGGATCCAGAGGGTAATAGTCAATGCCATGAGGTCATGGGCCCCTTGAGCTTCGAAGGGGCCCAAGAGCCCGAGGGGACCCATGGTCAACATAAATGGCTCGAAAAGAGTCCCACTCCGGTGTCAATCATGTCGCAGCAAAATGTGTCTACTTTGACTTACAGAGGGCTCGTTATGGCTTGATTATGGCCAATTCTGGTTCGTAGAGACTCCTTTTGTCATGTGAATGCCATATTTTTAACTACAAGTACCTATATATCATGCCCTTCATTTGTATTTAAGGTCAAAAGGACCCACCTAGACTTGAGCAAGCCCACCAAGGCCTGATGACCCACTTTTCTGCGTGGCCCCTCCTTCACCGAATCCTGGATCCGCCGCTGCACCTGAATGGCATATCAGAGAATCCTACCTCCATTGTCTGGCCCTGCCATCATCATCTCTGAGTGAGTGGATTATTTGTTGACGGCGGGACGAGCCTGGTATGCCTCGCGAGGTGGCACAGATCAGCCGGCCAGACCGGCAGGAAATACCTCACATGGCTGACTCCCGGACCGCGGCGGCGGCGCCGGAACCCAGCGCTCCCACGCTGCTATGGGCCCACGTGGTGAAACGCTGTCCAGTAGCTTTTTCGTAAAGATATACACACCGGTTGTATGTGTAAATTGTAGGTTTGCAGTATTTTTGGGAGGCACATATATGTTATATGTAGTTGTATTAACATACTTTACATAAGAGGTGCAGATTGCGCCGAGCAGAGGTGCAGATTGTGCCACGCAGAGGTGCAGATTGTGCCGCGCAGAGGTGCAGATTGTGCCGCGTGGGAATATCATGGCTACCTGCGGTAGTTGTACTTTTTATGTAGGTTTATATAATTTGACAATTAAAAACATTTTTTGAGTTCCACACTATATTATCAGGAAACAGTGAGAATACAAAATACAGTAGTTGGGAGATCCCCATATTATCAAGTAAACAACTACATATTCTGTCAATTTATGTAATATCTCTGATCAGTATCCACATTCAACAACAATGAATACGCAGCCTTTATCTACAAAAGCTCATATCGCCTGCTCACCCTAAAAAAGCAGCACTATCACTCATCCAAAAAAAGTATGTCTAAATATAATTACCGAATAACAAAATAGATTCAAGCCCATTATTCGAGCTTTCATCATCCCACACATACTCGAACAAATTGAGATTGCAAACATGATCGTCGCAAAGCACGGATTTGATGAAACAAGAATCACAAAAAAGTTAACCTCAGAACATCCCGTACCAGCCCACAGTCTCCCACCTGCCCCTCCTGTCCCCCTCTCCTCCTCTGCCCCTCCTGTCCCCCTATCCTCCTCTGCCCCTCCTGTCCCCCTCTCCTCCTCTGCCCCTCCTCTCCCCCTCGTCCTCCTCTGCCCCTCTGTCCCCTCTCCTCACTGCCCGCGTCTGTCCCCTCTCCTCCTCTGCCCCTCCTCTCCCCCTCTCCTCCTCTGCCCCTCCTCTCCCCCTCTCCTCCTCTGCCCCTCCTGCTCCCCCTGCCCTCCTCTGCACCCCCGTTACCCCTGTTCTGGGTGGGTGGCTGAAGTCATCCGCCGGCCTCCCGGCGCCCGACTGGCTGCCAGCCAGGGAATGTGGCCGACTCAGCTGACTGCACCCCTCCCCCTGACTCGGCTGGAGGGGGGGGCGAGGTTCACCTGCCACACGGCGTCCTCGTCCTCTCCTACCCTGAGACTTGGGAGGCGTGAGTACTTGCCAAGTTAACTAAATGTGAAGACGGAACAATAATGAGGAAGGAGGAGGAGGTATACAGTTGCGTGGGGATGCATGGGCTTGATTTGGATTCGATTGCAAATCACGGATGGTCCGTTGATAGAGTGATTTGTCGTGATGGATTTGAAACGGATGTTAAACACACGTGGGACAGCCGGAATTTGGAATGTCTGATGTCACGAAAAAAGGGATGGGGGCTGCGGATACTTTGATCTTGTCTTCAGTGAAACGCAACTCCTTCATGCAAGGTTTATTTACGAATTTGGTCTCTTCTCGTCCTGGCAAACAATTTGTCATCAACGAATTTCCTGGCCTAGAATAATACAATATTTCAGAAATACAAATGTCGAAAAGTGATGGGCCAGGGCCGCCCCCTGTCCCTACGCATATGCGTTAGTGCGCGTTTTAAAATGGGAAGTAATAATACGTATTATTACTATTGTTTTGTATGTTTTTGTCGGTCAATCGTATGTATTATTGTATTAAATTGAATTGTATTTATCCATGGGTTAGCTTTCGATTTTTTAGCAGGACCATCTGTAGCAATTTATTTTCACAGATCTGTCATATCTAATACAGATGCACGGTAGATGAAATACTAGGTAGCGCATATAATTTCCTTCAACATGGGGTCTATGGATTCACATTGCGCCAGCCGATATTCTAGATACAAATACATGTGTGACATTATAGATTTTCATCAAAATTCATGACAAGCTTCATTTTGAGCTTTCATATACAAAATAATTGACACATTTCATTCAGTGCCTGCTTCTTGAAATACAAATAATTACTAGTTACCTGTATGGGCAGGTCAGAGCAAAGCTGACTATTTAACATATTCGTATGCAATTTCATTGCCATTAGTAAGATGACAATTTCAAACTGATGCTGTTAATGTCATGCTTTTGTCACAAACCATTCATTAAAGTTATTAAATTCGCGTTCAATTTAATAAATTGTTCAGGTTTAACCGCTTTCGCGCAAAACAAATCATGCTCATACAATAACTAGACCTTCGTATCTTTATATAAAGTCAGTTTTGATAACCTCATTTCATCTTGTGTAAAACTAGACCATTCATATGACTAAACATATCCCGTACGATTGTGTAAATGCTTTCTTAACCCACGCCTTACTGGGGTATATTTAATAACGCGAGTTACTGGGGGAGGGGGGGGGGCTATTTATAGCCCCCCTCTGATCTCCGAAAATACTGGACCGATCTAAAAAAATTGAACGGCATTCGATAGCCTTATCAAATTTGTCGAAGGAAACCTAATATTGTTATCCTCAGGGTCACCGATGACGTCAGGTCGACGGGTCAAATAAAAAAATGTTTGACCGTGCATCAGAAGTCGTGGTCGGCATTGTCGCTAAAACAATCAGTTTTTAAACAGATAATATAGTTGGTAAATCGTATGATTCGTGTATCTGACACCTCGTAAATTACCCTTAAAAGCAACTTTTTGACTTTGGTCAGGTCAAGGGTCATGCCGAGGTCACGAGGTCAATGAAAGATTACGTCATTAGGAGTTCGTAACACATGTTTATGGGTCTTTTATAGTAAGAACGCAAAAAAATGAACCTTAGATACATGTTTTTTACATACAGAATTGAAAAAGCAAAAAACGGAAAGCACTTTTTTGCTTATTGTTATACATCTCAACAGTAAAGGTCGGTGCTACATTTTGGTCCCCCCCCCCTTTTGGGAAAAAAAAAAAACGTTTTTGGGGTTTTTTTCCCCCCCCCCAAAAACCTCTTTCAGTCATTTTTAAAGATATTGACTTTAAACTTTCTACACACATTCATTGGGATAAACTCAATTACATATATTCCGTTTTTTGAAAATTTGAACTTTTTTTTTGAATTTTTTCAAAAAAAAAATGTCTTTGGAATTCTCATTTTTTTTTTTAAATCCGAGACTGCTGTCTGATAGCCAAACTTATTCCCTGTCGTTTGGTGTTTAACTATTGAGTTTATCTTTAAAACTGTACCTTTGGCAGCGTTTCCCGCAAACCCTTATTTTTCAACAAAAACGCAGTAACAATGACGGTTCACTCTGACGTCATTCTCCGGCTTTGACCTATCATGCCGTCTTTTCATCAAGCGCATGTGTCAAATTTTGATCAGGGACAAGTTACTTAAAATTTGTTAGGAACCTACCTTGCTAAGAGATATTGCAGAATAACGGGAGGGGGGCTATAAATAGCCCCCCTCCAGAAAAAAAAAAGAGTAAACTTCGGGGTTAAAGATACCTATTACAAGCGTAGGCAATCAATTTATTTTAAATACTTTTTTCGTTGTTTAGTATAGGCGGACGCGGCGACAAAATAACAATTTTTTGATTATTGCAATTATAAGCATCTTCGGTAATCCTTAAAAAATGAATACAAATAAGAATCAGTGTACAAAAGCTTTAAAATTACCGCAGCTCCACGGAATTTCCAAAAAATATCCGTGCATCTAACATTAAAATGGCATTTATTTATGGTCGATGGTTCACCTATGGAGATGTTCATCAGCAGCGTTCAACCAATCAGCGACGAACCAACCCAGCTCGCTGATTGGTTGATACTTCCCGATCGTGGTTGTTTAATTATTTACTTCAAAATGCTGCGAATTCTTGTCAGCTGGCGGTGCGTAACTGCTTCACTAAAAGTGGCTGCCCCCCCCCCCCGTGCGACAGATGTATAACAACTATCAGCAATAATTGTCATGAATGAAGTGGAGAACGGCATGACTCCTGAAGGCTCCTTTACGCTACTGGTTATGTCATGCTATTTTATTGTAATGTTATGCAATGTTGTGTAAGTTATGCAATTATTACTTGGCTTAGAGCCAAATTAGAAAGTCGTGCAATACGTATTCAACCAAGAGCAGTTCGTAATACATACAGGTATGTATACGAGAACGTACCCACAATTCAGGACGCGATCAGCTTCCAAATCCATTGAGCCATCAGTTTAAAACCTTGTGACTCAATCATTACACTACTTTGTGTTGGTAATTGTCATCCCATCGCTAGGTAGGTTGGTAACTAGCAGTGCAATTCCAAGTTATCCTGTAATCCTGCAATGCAAGCTGATTTGTCATGCTGGCAGCTCTTTTTCGACATCACCCGGCCGGCTGGTACGCGACACAATGAGGTATTTTTGGCATGCCGGCGTGGTAGAGTGTCAGTATTTCCGGCCCGGCACTGATATTAGTCATTGGTTATCCAGCAGCGTCCCTGGTTACAGCCGGCCTGGACCAGGCAGTGACTCAGGCCTGCTCATTGTGTGCGCGTCACTGCGCGCGGCATCTGCACCAACGGTGGGGGCAATCACCAATCACCAACGGTGGGGGCGGGCTGAGCTGCTTCAGTGGTTCTCAAACCTTTCCGATCTGCAAAACTCCTCTAAGCGATCTGAGGCACAGATTACAAAGCTGTACAGAAATGATACAGATACTGATACAAATGATACTGATACTGAGTCATGTTGTCAGTAACGTTGCCGTTATGTAAATCAGTAATGTTGCTGTTCGGCAGCTGGGGAACTTTTTTTTTTGCTGGGGATAAAATTCCAAAAAGTCTCTATATTCTGGATTTCGCTTGTTCATGCATTGGTAGCTGATTTAAAGAAAATTACCTTTGTAAAACTTGCTTAGATTTTCTTCTGTATCCTGAAATGTGCCATTTTTTGCCGATTTAGGACGTTTTTTGGGGTGCCCATTTTTCCCAATCGTAGATCCACCAGTGAACACTGGTCAGTATTTTCCTCAACGGTGGCCCCGTAACCCTCTAAAAATAGTTACGCTACGCTGAGGGCGTCGCGAAGGCCAGTTTGTGAACCCCAGACCCACAAACAGCGTGTTTACTGTTTTTATACACTCAGTATATACACTCAGACTGTCTGAGAGTGTTTAGGTGGCGATAGTGCAGGCCCTGGCGCACAGTCTGGTCGGGGTGTATTATGCCATTATGCCATTATGCCGGGGCGTATTATGCCATTATGTCTGATGTAATTACCTCGGCACGCGCCTCCTTTGTGTCATTATGTCATTCCCTCGGCACTTCAACAGCAGTGTGATGATGTTACCTCTTTGCCAACATCGCTTCTATCACTGTTATGCAGTGCAATGACGTGACACCTCTTCTATAACTGTTATGCAGTGAAATGACGTGACAACTCTTATATCACTGTTATGCAGTGAAATGACGTGACAACTCTTATATCACTGTTATGCAGTGAAATGACATACACATACAATGACACAGTTAGCGTAAGAGTGATATTAATGCAAATTTCCCAATGAGTTATGTGCAGTGCCGCTCAGCGACTCTACAGTGCCGCTCAGTCAGTGCCGCTCAGCGACTCTACAGTGCCGCTCAGAGGCGACCTCACAGTGCCGGCTCAGTCTTAGTGCCGCCAGCGACTCTAACAGTGCCGCTCAGTCAGTGCCGGCTCAGCGCTTCTAACAGTGCCGCTCAGCTTCAGGTGCCCGCTCAGCGACCTCTACATGTGGCCGCTCAGTCAGTGCCGCTCAGCGACTCTACAGTGCCGCTCAGTCAGTGCAAGCTCAAGCGACTCTAACAGTGGCCGCTCCAGTCAGCTGCCGCTCAGCGACTCTAACAGTTGCCGGCTCAGCTCAGTGCCCGCTCAGCGACCACAGTGCCGTGCTCAGTCAGTGCCGGCTCAGCGACTCTACGTGCTGCGTGCAGTCAGTGCCGCTCAGCGACTCTACACGTGCCGAGCTCAGTCAGTGCCGTGGGCTCCCAAAGCCGGAACCCCTGTTTTTCCTTCCCTCCTTCAGTGCGCTCAGTCAAGACTGCCCGCTCAGCACTCTAAAGTGCCGCTCAGGTCAGTGCCGCCCCCCCTGTTCAGCGACATCTACAGTGCCAGAGGCTCAGTCAGGCGCCCAGCGACTGCTAAACCAAGTGCCGCTCAGTCAGTGCCGCTCACGACTCTACACGTGCCGCCAGATCAGTGCCGCTCAGCGACTCTAACAAGTGCCGGCTCAGTCTTATATGGTGCCGCTCAGCGACTCTTGCAGGTGCGCTCAGTCGTGCCGCTCAGCGACTCTACGTGCCGCTCAGCTCAGTGCGCTCAGCGACTCTAACAGTGCCCAGCTCAGAATCAGGTGCGGCTCAGCGACCATCTACAGTCCGGGCTTCAGACAGTCAGTGCCCGCTCAGCGATCTACATGCAGCCAGTCGAGTGGCGCTCAGCGACTCTACGTGCCGCCTCAGTCAAGTGCGCTCAGCGACTCTACAGTGCCGCTCAGTCAGTGCCGCTCAGCGACTCTACAGTGCCGCTCAGTCAGTGCCGCTCAGCGACTCTACAACCAGAGCACTAAGTGTACGACAGTGGACATAACACAGTTAACAGTAGCACTGTGCAATGCACAAACAGTTGTTATAATGATCACTTCGTAATGCCGGGAGAATCAGTCAGCAGCGTGCCTTTCCTACCAGGCCATACTGACTTATCCAGACATGCCATGGGTCCAAAGCAGCACCTCAGCACCTACACCAGCCCGTCATCATGCTGTTGTTGGCTGACATTGACTCCCTGTTCGTCCCCAGTCCACTGAACTCCAGATTTGTACCCAGAAGCCACACAGCCGACAGAAATAACCTTTATGACCGAACACAAACAACATTATACTCGTTATCGGATCGGATTTGGCTAGTTTGACATAAATCAGCTATTAGCTAAATTTCTGGGAATTGTCACGATACGTAAGTGGTTGTCTGATCTCAGATATCAGCTGGTGAGAATTTCCCACGTGGTCGCGCCGAAGGGCGATTCCACCATATCATATAACGCGTATTGCGCCTTTACCGCTTTTGAATGAGTCGATACTAGCCGTTTTCACGATGGATTATTTTGTGCGAAATGTTTGTAAACATTTTAAAATGTTTTAAAATGTTTTAGTAGTAGCCGCTTTCACGATGGACTAATTTGCGAGAAGAAAAAAACCGTCATACGGGACCGTAGGGCGAGGGTTAAAACATTTCTCGCAAATTAGTTCATCGTGAAGACGGCTACAACTAAAACATTTTAATACATTTGGAAATGTTTTTAAACATTTCGTGCAAAATAAGTCATCGTGAAAACGGCTACTATCTAGCCTTAATAGTCTGATTAGCCAAGCCCCTATTCCTTGCGGGGGCAGATTCTGCACCCGGTAGTTTTTCGCATGCCGCTTCTGAACCGGTAGGCCTAGCGTCTTGAAATTTTTAAACTTTTCTTATAATTAAATGGCGCGTGTTGTACCAAAATTTGCAAAGTCGGTCCAGCAGAGGCGGCTCCAGACTCATGTTTTTGGGAGGTCGTTACGAATGCGGTTATGCGGCACATACTTCCTTCGTAGTTTGTGGTGGAATAAGAGCGTCAGAAACTATGCCACTTCTATACACATCATACATACTTAGCTTATACATATTTTGGTGCAGAGGCGCACTCAGGTTCATAAAATGTGGCGCGATATTTTCCATCAAATTAAGCCCAACTTCAAATGAATCAGATGACAAAAGATGTTCCGCTCATGGTGCCCCATCATGTTGTTTACCTGGATCCGCCTATGCGCAATATAATAAATTTAGCAAATTACAGCAACAAAACCCAAATGTGACGTTCCTATCGTCCAAAACAATCACGAACAGCACATATCTGTTATCGGAAAATCTCCCATTTTTCCTTCCTGAGTACGCCTATTATTTTTCGTTTGTTTCGTACTTGTCCCTTTCATGTATTGCAGACCATTACATTGGAAGCTCAAAAACCTTTCGGGCTTGAAAATCGGTTGCATCTCATGGTCGCAATTATCTTTAAAAAATCCAGATTTGTCATATTTTTGGCCTCTGGCCAAAAAGGAAATTGATAAGCCCAAGAAGACTTTTTGGATCTTGTCACGACAAATCGAATGGTGTTCGTCACACCAAAATCGGCCTAACAGTTCTTGAGATCTCTGGGGGGAGGGGCAGAATCTGCCCCCGCACGTTAACGTAATTCTGGGCGCCCGCAAGGAATAGGGTTAGATTCGATCGTTTTTGCCTGACTCCAGTGTCTATGCCAGAGCTTATTGCAGCAGCTGCTCTAAAGCAGCTCTAAAGCAGCAGCTCTAAAGCAGCTCTAAAGCAGCTGCACTTCCTGTCAAATTCGCAGACAGACATGCGCTCGGCATAACAAAGCAATGTGTTTGCCCATATGCCCAGACAGCTCAAAGACAGTATTCACAGGCTATGTGTCATCAAATGCCAAATGCTAATACTTATTGCTTTATTATCCGTAATACATATATTGCAAAAATAAATCAAACCAAGATACCAGCAGCTGGGTTCAATATGTCTTTGAATGACACATTGACTGGTGGTCTATCGTGTTTAGTAATAGCCTATAGGTGGTCTATATGTCTTTAGGTGGTCTATAATAGCCGATAGTCGAAAGAGATTACAAACACCAGACATTTAACCAGACTGAATCAGTATACCAAATACAAAAAACTTTGCCAATGATTGCACTGAAACTTGACAACTCTATACAATTATTATTTCAATTCGTAGCTGATGTTATTTTGCTCACATCCCTATCTGCTTTCTGAAAATCGGCGGACAAAATAACGTGTATACTACATGTTAACCCTCGCACCGACAGGGGTCTGAGCCAACTTCGAACCGACGGGGGGGCGGATAACCGCCCCCAGAGATCTCCAAAACTACGGCAACGTAGCTGAGAAAGCCGAAACGGCGTGAGGTAGGCCGTAAGACGAGTACTATCAGCGACAATACTTAGCTATTTTTTTTGATCAAGTCAAGTATTGAGGTCAACCAGAGGTCAACAAAAGGTCAAATTTTCCATATTTTCGAGTAAATTGAGCACGTGGCTTCACAACCCACTAATCCGGGCTAGGCTCAGTAACTAGACATAGCTAGGAGCCAATCCGAAAAAAGCACTGCAATTGCTCTTGAAACACATCTTTCGCCAAAATGTTCCTCATATTTGAGAATTCACGTTCAATATTTAAGGCTCCAGAGGTCAGACGAAGGTCAAGAATGCTTAATTTTAACTGAAACATAGTTTTTTTGTTAATTACTTCTTAAGTTTTAAAGGTAGAACGCGGTAATTTTGCACCAAAAATCATGTTTCTCCATCACGACGCGCGCATCGAACCATAATATCTTTTATCTAGCTAGGTCAAACTAAAAAAATTGGCGCTGACCGTAGAACCTGACCTGAGTCATGTCAAGGTCAAGTCAAATTTTATGTCTATCGATGGGTTGACAAGAGAAACAGAATGGTGCAAAACCACAGTACTGCTATCTTAGGGGTAGAACATGAGTTTAATTGTACAAAAACCATATTGACCTTTTGGCTCAATTGGATTTGACGCCTAACCAGAGTCACAGAAGAAAAAATTACAACGTTGGCATTCTTACATTTTTTGCTTGCAGAATAGTGATTAGGATAACAACTGACCACATTTAGTCAGGGTTTGTTCGATTGGTGCGCATGCTTCAATTTTCTCCCATCAGGACTATATGGGGGTCTCGAAAAATTGACATGACTCATCAGGTCGCCGATATAAAAAATCCAAGAACAAACGAAACTGTAGATATCGACAGGCCTTATTACATCCACTGTGAGTTTCAAACTGTTGTTGGTGTGCACACCACTGTGGCCTCCGGGCAAAGATGTCTAAGCTTATACAAAAAACGTGACTTGAGGTCAGGTCATGTTAATGTGACCTGACAACGTGACTTAGGCGAAAAATTTTTTAAGGCCTGTCAATTTTTTAGAAGTGTGCGAATTGATGCTCAAACAGGCCATACAAAATTGGGCGGCGCTACGCGCCGCCGTTTTTCCGCTAGTCCGGAAAAACCTGTGGGGGGGGACGGATATCCGCCCCCGGTCGGTGCGAGGGTTAAAGAAGAAGGACGAAGTGAAGGACGAATCGAAGAAGGACGTAGTTCACTCAATTGCTGCATCGATCGAGCAGGCAACACAAATAAGACACAATCAGACAATGCACTTATTGTTCGCTCGTTTATAGTTGAGCATTCTACTTATCTTTTCAGGTTTGAATTTCCCATTTCTAAGGGAATGTTTCACCATTGTATTGGTTTTGAACTGAGATAGCCATGATCTTTGGCCGTTGCTGAAAAGCATAATGTATTATTGCTTTTTATTCTCAAACATAACTGTTTTTAAGCAATTTAATTTGTAATTCGCTAAAAGGGGTCTATGCAAGTCCCGCCGACGATTAGCTGATAGCCACTTCAAGATTGTTAGTCCCGGGAGTAAAAATGCTTGTGTTCTCGTACTTTGGCTGTATTATACGTGATGCGAGTACGATAACAGCATAAATACTTGTTTGTATGTAAGTCACTGAAATTGTCTACACAAATTGACGAAGATTGATTACAAAAATCGACGAAGATTGATTACAAAAATAATGTCATCATTAATGACGTTATTATCCCAAATAAAACATGTATACAGTTTAGTGACTTTTCCAGATTTTAGCAGCACTTACTTACCATTTTAAACTACAACCAGTTCATATTTGACAACTTTCAGAAAGGTGAAACTTTCCCTTTAAACTCAGTTAATCATATCCTCCACGTCTATCAATTCCCTGTGAGAGCAACGCTATTGTTTTTGTTGCCGCTCATTTCACATGTCGGGAGATGTCGTAACGCTTGTCAAAGCGAGCGCATTTGGCTCGCACGCGCTGCACGTGCGCGGCACGTGTTGCACGTGGCGCACGTGCAAACCACGCTTGACAAAGAGAGCAGCACGCAGCCGGTGACGCTGTTATGTCCTGTGTTTCTTTGTGTGTGTGTGGTGTGAGGGAGAGGGGGCTGTATGTGGTCAATAGACTACGTAGAGCTGCATTGACGATAGCATTGCCTTGGGTGATGTAACCGGGAAAGTTTTGATTTAGAAATATCATTGCAGAAGATCGAATTATAAAAATGTGATTAAAGTTCTGAAAGCTTATCAGATTACTCATTAAATCAAAAGTATCTAGTTAAAGGGAATATAGCACCTTTAACATTAGTTTTTAACTGAGATAGCCAGATTGTCGGGTGTGCTTGAGAACCCCAAATCCGAAATTTTCCCCTCCAAAGCGACCTTAGTTGCTGAGTTTCAACGCAAAAAACCGTTTGGTCATATGTGGTCATATTTTCAACGTCACAAATCCCGTGACGTTTTCGCCATACGTCATCAGTAGTTACTCCCACTGTGATTGCCACCGCACTTCGCTTTTTGACCGTCCGCCCAGGCTATTTCAGTTACCTTGCGGTCGCGCCCCGACCGCCACCGACGGTCAGTCAGGCGCTCGGGCACACTAGCTGTTCACGTATGCGTGCCCCACGCCCTACCCGGCGCCTGGCGAGCGCCGGTCGACCCAAGGCCACTCGCGTTTTCACGCCTACGGTGCACCATCGTGCGGTGCACAGCACGCTGTACTGGGCGGGCGCCAAGTTTTGCCGTTCGATGCCTCTATGTGACGAACACAATCGCTTTTGGTGACGCAAGATTTTGGTGTTGACCGTCACATTGTAAACATATTACTATTTTTCAAATTACAAACAAAATTCTGACTTTTATTCGCAAAAATGAATGCCAGGACCGTAATCAGGGCATTCTTCTCCATCATTCTACATACTTTTTCCAAGGTGCTATATTTCCTTTAACATCACTATTACAGTAGCAGCAGATCAGTGATATTAGCAAGCTTGTACCTTGTCGTACTAAGGAAGCCCTAAAGATGTTCGCTGTCAGCGTTTAAAACTGTAAGTGATGTCATTCCGGACCTACCAACAAGTTAACAGCCAAAGATAGCCTAGCCCGTGCTTTCTTTGTCTAAAGATTGCCAAAGATAGCGTAACCGTGCTTTCTTTGTCAGACCCGTGCAACCAACGCACACCGAATCGAAGCACTGCTTCAGCTTTTTGTGGTACCCGATAGCGCCCAGATGTTGCATGATATCTCTGGCCAAGCGCCAAGAATCCGCCCAACTCCGGCTGGGTTTGCGCCAAGAATCCGCCCAGGCTGGATTGGCCGCGCGCCCAGAGATGGCTCGCGCTGCCTGTCGCGCCGCGCGATGATTCACGCGGCGACAGAGTGTTTGTCTTTTGTTTTCGAGCCGCAGGCTCTGCTGGCACCGTCAGGCACCAGAGAAGCGCTGAGATACAGGTTAACAGCGGGACTCTGATTATTTCGCGTTCTGAATGTTGTATGATTATGAGATATATTCCTGTGCCTGGATGTATATTCTAACATCCTGCTTCTGGTTTGTGTGTAATACAATTCCAAAAAGTGAAGCAATGTATACGGATGTTTGCATATATTGAACATCTGTTTTTATCTCAGGGAACTCCTGAGATCAACTTGAATATTTTTTTTAATTATTCAAAAAAGTAACAACTTCAGCAACACGCTGTATGAGCCCGTCAGCACCACTCCACTCCACTCCACTCCACTCCACTCCACTCCACTCCACTCCACTCCACTCCACTCCACTCCACCTCACTCCACTTCACTCCACTCCATCCACTCCACTCCACTTCACTCCACTCACGCCACCTCACTCCACTCCACTCCACTATCACTCCACTCACTCCACTTCACGCCACTTCCACGCCACTCCACGCCATCCGGGCCTTGAAAAAAGCGTCCATATTTGTTAAATCAATGATCGATTGAGCCATAGTATGGAACACAGTTCACTGATGGTGTTAACTGAGTATATATGAGTATATAATTACTGAGTATTTATGAGTGTATATGAGTATATTAATGGTGTATCTCATGGGTTGAGTTTGTCTGTGAGCACTGGCGGATCCAGAAAGTGTGTTTTGACAGTTTGGGGGGGGGGCAATCCCAAAAATTATCGCATAATTTCTGAAAACTCATCGGATTTCCGCTTTCAATTGCATCAATAACTGATTTTAAAACAAAACTTTTCTCTAGTAAAAGTTTGCTTAGTTTTACGACAAACTCAGAAAATGTGTCAAATTTGCGCCGATTTTGGGTGGTTTGGGGGGGGGCATGATCCCTTTGCCCCCCCCCCTGGATCCGCCCTTGTCTGTGAGTGGAGAATCAGCCCCGGCCTTGGCCAGGGCAACTTCAATATTGGTTGCGGCGGAGCCGGTACAATTTTCGGAGGACTTTTTGGTTTGTTACAGCCCTTAGTTTTTATTTGTATAAAATACTGGAATACAAATACAATATCAGCATTCAGATGCATTCTTGATTTTCAATACGACTTTTTGTAAAAATGCGTGTAAAATGAAATGTTTTATAGTTTTACCTTGAATCACATGTCCTGTATCTCAAATTCCCAATCTCAATTTGAAGCAGTGTTGTAGTGTGTCAATGTCTTTTCGTATTTTTGACGTCTTGATTGCCTTCTTAGTTTTTTCTCCTTTTGTTTATTGCGCAATGTACTGTCATATTCCAATTTACTTTGCTATTGATAGTCGACTAAGTACGCCGCATTAAATTATCAATTTCCTTAAATAAATATGTTGGTTCTTTTATATAATCCACGTGTTTTATCTGCATGTGCCCCTGTACTCAGCACGGTCATACTCAAGGGGGAAATGGATCGATGTGCCTCCCCCTGAGCAAAACAAATATATACTACAACGAATGGGATTCTGTTTACGACCAAGACCCTACCCCTCCCCCTGGTCCCCCCCCTACCCCCTCCCCTGGTCAGCGACGTTTGGTTGAGGAACGAAATACAAATTATGACGACATAACTGGTTCTCGAGCGTCGTCCGGGGCGGTTTTGCTAAAAGTCTAACCATGGTTGTGTCACATAGCGTCGCTTTTTACACCATGAATGACTACATTTCTATCCTGTCAATGAGTGATATCTTGCAGCTGATTTACACTAAATTTATGTTGTCCCTCATTGTCTTTGGCTGTAATGGTACAACTATCAACGGAGATAATGACCCAAGGTGCAAGGAGAAAAAGTAAATATTTCCGAAATACACCGTGAATAGCTTCATGTAATCAACGAATCAACGAACCAACGAATCAACGAATCAACGAACTACACGTGAAGGTATAAATAGTGGAGAACATTTGGCTGTGCTGTCATATTTAGTGTTTTTCATTCGTCGACATTATAACACGAATCTTGGCAGCGATGTTAATTCCCCAAGCGGTGACTCACACCTGGAATGAGCTGCCAACTCCAGCCGAATATCAACAGCCGCAGTTCCAGCTCACTGCTCCTAAGCACTGGCTCAGATCCGGGATGGAATTTTCAAGCCGGGATGGAGAATTTCTGCCCAAACTTCACCCCTCTTGTGGTTTGGAATCCAGCTACTTACCGATGAATCATCTTGTAAGCTGCTCCTGCTTTGCTGCAGGGCGAATGGTGTAATGTGTTTTATTCATATTTCAGAGTAGGTATTTGTTTTGGTACCAGTCTTCACACAAGTTCGGAGGATTGTTTTTTGCGTAATAAGTGCGTTCACCAATGACGTCAACGCTGGCATGCTTGCGAGGTAATTTGTGAAGCGGATGCAAGATGAATCGTGATAGGCCTTCACATGTCACGTAATAAACTCACTATTTGCTAGCATTTGACGAACCAGCAAAAATAGATACTTTGAGTGTCAATAATGATAATTTGTATCAAAATACAATCAAAACATTTGTGGTTTATGCGATAGGCTTGTGCTCAAACCACGGTTGGGCTTTTACACGAGTCACACCCGACATCTCTGAGACAACACACTCCAGTTCGAGGATTTCCCGGATTCCGGCCTCTCCGAGGGCAGCCCAAGATCCACGCCGGATCCAGACTCAGACTGGGACTCACCTGAAGTCATCCATTTCGATCGACTCTCTCTGGACTGCCGGACTCTCGCGCTCTGGACCGCCGGACTCTCGCGCTCTGGACCGCCGGTCTCTCGCAATCCGGCCGCTAACTCTCCTCGTCTCCTCGTCTCCCGGTCACACTCCGCGCACTCACACTCCACGCGCAGACCGCTAACTCTGTCTACTCTGTTACTGTTACACTTTGGTTCACTCTGTTCACTTTGGTTCACTATATTCACTTTGCGTAACTCTGTTCAACGCGCGTCACTCTGTTCACTTCGTTTCGCTCCGCAGCACTCCACAGCACTCTGCAGTGCTCCGCGTCACTCTAGTAACTCCGGTTTACTGGCGGGGTGAGATTCCTGCGCGTCGGCACCGTCTCCACCTCTGGCCACCACCAGCCGCCACCGCCACGCCACCGGCAGCTATTTTTGGCGCCAAGACGAGGCGCTTGGCGCCAGATCTGGGGCGTGTTTGACTCGACCTACAGAAGTGACTCGACCTCCAGAATCGGGGCAGCAGGAGCCTGCGGCACCGCCGACGCCATTTGTATGATAGAACTCGATTTCAAAGGAGGAAGTGGGAGGTTGTGGCACTGAGAGATAGAGAAAGAAAGGAGAG
>VOPJ01007670.1:0-36764 GCA_014673585.1 Semibalanus balanoides
TTAATATCAGAGCGTAGAGAGAACTACACAATACAAACTTTCCCTTCGCTATATGGCAGTAATACGGGCAATGAATGCAGCGCATTTGATACATGCATACATTTTCCAAGACTGTAAACAAACCTGATCCCAGTCGAAGTGAACCTAGCGAAGGTGCATCAAAATAATATATGTATTCTAAATCAAGTTTAAATTGGTGTAAGGCAATCATGAAAGCAATACAATTGATATTGAGAACACAACACTCGCAGAAACTCAAGTTAGAATGATAGCAAATGGCTGACAGTTCAACTTCAAGCTGTTGACACTGCTGCAGTCAGCTGCTGACCCCAGCCACAATTTTTGTATTAATAAGTTGACTCCAAACCATTTGGACGGATCTTCAAGGTCACTCCCTGTGCTAAGCATAGCTTGTTGGGAAGGCCCTGACTGTTACCATCTGATTGGGTAATTCCTGGCAGCTGGCATTATTTATAAGCAAAAGTTGCACTTGCTCAACATACTCGGACACAGTCCATGTCATCACCTAACAATTCACATTGACCTTGTGTGCGATCTCTGCCACCGACCGCAGGCCGTCCCAGTCAGGAGCAAATAGCAAGCGCCGATGCAACTTGAACCCGGGCTGCCACTACTAGGATAGGTCAGAAGTCCAGCGCTCTCCCACTGAGCTACAGGGGAGCTACAGGCGGATATAAACTGGCTGTTCTGTACATTCCACCATTCTTTTCAGGGATTTGAATTTATCTTGAATAATTGTTTTGTTTTTGCAATATCATTCATTTTTGTTGCATCAATAATTTTAATAAATTTAGCAATCTGGGATAACTTCACATTCTGATTTCTATCATGTTTTGTCATAATTCCAGAAAATTATCCATTATTTTACAGATACCAAACACAGAAAGAAGAAACACACCAAACACAACAATTGACAGTCTCTCCTTTTTATCCATATCACTTGCTATTTTATTGAGACTGTTACTCAGACTTGAATAAATGCCTAGAACTAGTGGTAAGCCACATGCTGCACATGCTGTACCTGCAGTGCAAACAAATTGAAGTGGGCGGAACAAATACAATATGCATTGATCATGGAACTGGAAGCAGCACATGCACAGACATCACAGAAAAAAAAATGCACAGACATCACAGCAAACATTGAGCAGATGAGCAGTACAGGACATGCAGACAGCCATTTTTAGATGAATTGTTGCTGGAGCAAGGATTTAGTAGTGAAATATATGTGACAAACAGATGGATCTACAATCAGAACTACATGATAAGCAGATATCATTGAATGGCCCTTGTCCCCATACCATCTGATGCTGTAGTTCCTTTTCATCAGCAGAATCTTGTGTTAAAATGTGTTATGTGTTGGAAAGCTGGTAGAGTCTGTCTGGGTCATTATTTCATCTTACCTGTTTGTGTCCCCTGTCACTAGCAAAAAATTATACTGGAAATCGAATTAAAGGTCTGCTACTGACATGAACAAGATATAAGCTAATGGTTCAGTACAGTGTACAGTGTCTATGTTTAGAGTGAGTTTAAGCCCAGACACCACTGTCCACTATGCTGAGCATAGTGGTGTCTGGTCTTCTCACTCCAAACAAAGCATAGTAGGTAGGTATGCCTCTGCTTAGGTGCTTAGGTGCAACATGGTCTAGCTAGTGCTCATTGAGTCTCATGTCCATCACTCCATCAATCCTGGGCATGCAGCTGCACATTGCACAATTGAAGTGTTGGGTGGTGATATGATAATGTTACACTCAGAAAGTCGATGTGATCCCCATTTTTGTTTAGCAATGTGAAGACTGGCCTTTCTTAATTGTTTCCTTTCACACATTGTTGGTCTGAAAGAGTGGAATGCTAGCATGTATGAATATCAACTATATTTACTATTGTTGTTTTTCAGAATGTAATAGCACGCAAGACAATGGCATTACGAAATCGGTTCACCTGCCTTAAGTGGTACATTCTCTCAAGCATTAGATTTAGGTGCAACAGTGGTCTTCAGAAGCAATTGTGCAGTTCCACTGTGAGTGGAACTGAGAAATTCAACCGCCAGTTGCCTGGAGACCAGGAAGATAACAATGATTCAGGCAAAAGTGAGCTTTATAAAGCGGACCACAGCTGTGTCCAGATGTCTGGGGATTGGCCGGAGGAATGTAAAACAAGTGTGCTCCAGGACATGTTGGTGTTTCAAGATTTCATAACCGAGTCTGAAGAGGACAGCATCATGGCAGAGATCGGATCTTACCTGAAAAGGATGCGCTACGAGTTCGACCACTGGGACAACGTGAGTGTAATCGTCGAGCACGTGAGGCTCAGCTTTGGGCCATTGCACTTTGCATTGTAATCGGTACACTCGAGAGCGACTTCAAAGTTCAAACACCAATGTGTATTTCCGATGATGATGATTGGGGTTTAAGGGCGGACCGACAACAAAGGTCACATGCCGCCCAACTAGTGTATTTCCGATGTCAGAACTCTATTCTCGTTATATCGATAACTGGCTGGTCGCATCTGGCGGTGAGATCGATTCCTGACTGTGTCTTCTTCTTTGTAAGCCACCAAAACTCCATGATCCCTTAGAGATCGATCTCCTGGACTGTGTTCCTTCCTTATAAGCCCGCCAAACCTGCAGATCCCTCAGAGATCGATCTCCTGAACTGTGTCTTTCCTTATAAGCCCGCCAAAACTCCAGAAATCCCTCAGGTGATACACGGCTTCTGATGACTGACATATTCTGCTTGTCTCAGACGCTGACCGCCATCTCCTGGTCCTATATCAGACGATACACCGGTCAGCTTACGACTGGCCAGCTGACGACTGACGCCTCTCGCCTCAGGCCATACACGGGTTTCGGGAGACGGAGCGGCTGCAGTGGCGGCCGGAGAATGAGCGC
Source organism: Semibalanus balanoides (assembly GCA_014673585.1). Classification (NCBI taxonomy): domain Eukaryota; kingdom Metazoa; phylum Arthropoda; class Thecostraca; order Balanomorpha; family Balanidae; genus Semibalanus; species Semibalanus balanoides. The sequence goes on from VOPJ01007670.1 coordinate 2,909, forward strand.
GTGCTGCGCCGAGTCCGCCGGCTGGCGCTGCCGCCCGGCACACCGCCGCTGCGGCACGTGCACGTGCTGGACCTGGCCGCCGACGGCGTGATCAAGCCGCACGTGGACAGCCTCAGGGTGGGTCGGATGTCGACTGACAGCCGTCAACGGCATTTGGTCACCTTAATGACATCTGGTGCAATGTCCCGTGCTCATGTTCAAACCGATTATATTTAAATTATAATGATAAACTGTGCGGTATTTAATATTTGCTCAACTGACATAACAGTGGCTATCTGTTGCATTTGTGTATTCTCCATGATCGCATGTCAGCGGTGTGTGCCGTGTGTCGTGCCGTGACCGTGTGTGTATGTGGTGTTGTGCGGCAGTTTTGCGGCAATGTCATCACAGGCCTCAGTCTGATGTCTGACGCTGTGATGCGGCTGGTCAGCTGTACAGAGCCGACGCGACGTCTGGACGCTCTGCTGCCGCGACGCTCACTCTATATCATGAGGTGCGTATCGGACCGCTCACTCTATATCATGAGGTGCGTATCGGCACCCTCACTCTACATCATGAGGTGAGTATCGGACCGCTCACTCTATACCATGAGGTGCGTTATCGGACCGCTCACTCTACAGCATGAGGTGCGTAATCGGACCGCTCACTCTATATCATGAGGTGCGTATCGGACCGCTCACTCTATATCATGAGGTGCGTATCGGACCGCTCACTCTACATCATGAGGTGCGTATCGGACCGCTCACTCTATATCATGAGGTGCGTATCGGACCGCTCACTCTATATCATGAGGTTGCGTATCGGACCGCTCAATCTATACCATGAGGTGCGTATCGGACCGCTCACTCTACACATGAGGTGCGTTCGGACCGCTCACCTTATCTATATACGAGGTGCGTATCGGACCCGCTCACTCTATATCATGAGGTGCGTAATCGGACCGCTCACTCTAATATCATGAGGTGCGTATCAGACGCTCACTCTATATCATGAGGTGCGTATCGGACCGCTCACTCTATATCATGAGGTGCGTATCGGAAACCGCTACTCTATATAAATGAGGTGCGTATCGGACCGCTCAACTCTATATCATGAGGTGCGTATCGACCGGCTCACTCTAATATCATGAGTGCGTACCGGACGCGCTCACTCTATATCAATGAGGTGCGTAATCGGACCGCTCACTCTATATCATGAGGTGCGTATCGGACGCTCACTCTATATTCATGAGGTGCGTATCGGACCGCCACTCTATAACCATGAGGTGGCGTATCGGACCGCTCACTCTACACCATGAGGTGCGTATCGGACCGCTCACTCTATATCATGAGGTGCGTATCGGACCGCTCACTCTATATCATGAGGTGCGTATCGGACCGCTCACTCTATACCATGAGGTGCGTATCGGACCGCTCACTCTATATCATGAGGTGCGTATCGGACCGCTCACTCTATATCATGAGGTGCGTATCGGACCGCTCACTCTATATCATGAGGTGCGTATCGGACCGCTCACTCTATATCATGAGGTGCGTATCGGACCGCTCCTTTCTACATTATGAGCCATGAGGTGCGCATCAGGACCGTTTTGTATACATCGTGAGGGGCTTATTGAACCGCGGTAAGCGCGCAGATCCCCTGTCTGTCGAATGAATCCGCTGGTCTTGCATTTGTCGAGTTATCTTTACAAGCCCTAATCCATTATGTGCGATACACCCTAAGCCCTGACGTTTGGTTTTGTGTGTGCATTGTGACTTGTGAGCTGTCAAAAGCTTAGCACCTTGGCTTATCCACCCACGTTGTAAATCATATGAGCCCTGCTGCCGATTCTGAACTCTGCCGATTGGCGCCTACTGTAACACTACCGGCGGCGGTGGCGATAGTACGGGGTCAGGACCGGGGCGCGATACGGCTGAGGCCGAGGTGTGGGCCGTTTCCGCCGCCGCCGGAAGACTGTCACCGTCTGTGGCGCCTCTGCCGCGGCGGTGGGGCGTGTCACACTGATGGTGACCTGGACCGTGTGCAGACCTGCTCAGCTGCTGCGGTGGGGCGTGTCACACTAATGGTGACCTGGACCGGTGCAGATCTGGTCAGCTGCTGCGGTGGGGCGTGTCACACTGATGGTGAACCTGGACGCGGTGCAGACTGCTCAGCTGCTGCGGTGGGGTCGTGTCACACTGAATGGTGAACCTGGACCCGGTACAAGATCTGGTCAGCTTGCTGCGGTGGGGCGTGTCACACTGAATGGTGACCTGGACCGGTGCAGATCTGGGTCAGGCTGCTGCGGTGGGGCGTGTCACCACTGATCGGTGACCTGGACCGGTGCAGATCTGGTCAGCTGCTGCGGTGGGGCGTGTCACACTGATGGTGACCTGGACGGTGCAGACCTGCTCAGCGCTTGCGGTTGGGGCGTGGTCACACTGATGGTGACCTGGACCGGTGGCAAATCTGGTCAGCTGCTGCGGTGGGGTGTCACACTGATGGTGACCTGGACGGTAGCAGATCTGGTCAGCTTGCCTGCGGTGGGGCGTGTCACACTGATGGTGACCTGGACGCGGTGCAGACCTGCTTCAGGCTGCGCGGTGGGCGTGTCAACTGATGGTGACCTGGACCGGTGCAATGACCTGCTAGCTGCGCGGTGGGGCGTGTCCACACTGATGGTGAAACCTGGACCGGTGCAAGCACCTGCTCAGCTGCTGCGGTGGGGAAGGTCACACTGATGGTGACCTGGACCGGTACAGTCTGGCGCTGGCGGCGGTGGGGCGTGTCACCTGATGGACTGGACCGGTGCAGACCTGCCAGCTTGCTGCCGGTGGGGCGGTGTCACACTGATGGTGACCTGGACGGTGAGATCTGGTCAGCTGCTGCGGTGGGGCGTGTCACACTGATGGTGACCTGGACCGTGCAGACCGTCAGCTGCTGCGGTGTGGGCGTGTCACACTGATGGTGGACGCTGGACCGGTGCAGACCTGCCTCAGCTGCTGCGGTGGGGCGTGTCACAACTGATGGTGGACTGGACGGTGCAGATTCTGGTCAGCTGCTGCGGTGGGGCGTGTCACACTTGATGGTGAACGCTGGACCGGTGCAGATCTGGTCAGCTGCTGCGGTGGGCGTGTCACAACTGATGGTGACCTGGACGGTGCAGATCTGGTCAGCTGCTGCGGTGGGGCGTGTCAACACTGATGGTGACCTGGACCGCGTGGGCAGATCTGGTCAGCTGCTGCGGTGGGCGGTGTCACACTGATGGTGACCTGGAACGGTGCAGAAACCTGCTCAGCTGCTGCGGTGGGGCGGTGTCCACAGCTGACGGTGCCTGGACCGGTACAGATTGGTTCAGCTGCTGCGGTGGGGCGTGTCCACACTGATGGTGCCTGGACGCGGTGCAGAATCTGGTCAGCTTGCTGCGGTGGGCTGTGTCACACTGATGGTGACCTGGACCGACAGATCTGGTCAGCTGCTGCGGTGGGGCGTGGTCACAACTGTGGTGACTGGACCGGTGCAGACCTGCTCAGCTGCTGCGGTGGGGCGTGTCACACTGATGGTGACCTGGACCGGTACAGACCTGCTCAGTCTGCTGCCGGTGGGGCGTGTCAACACTGATGGTGATCTGGAACCGGTGCAGACCTGCTCACTGCTGCGGTGTGTGGGGCCCCCCCCCCGGGGGGGTGTCACACTGATGGTGACCTGGACCGGTGCAGACCGTCAGCTGCTGCGGGATGGTGGCTGCATGTTGTTTAAAGATGCGACAGTCAGAAAAGGGATGGAGGGCCTGCTATTCAGCGTGATAAGCTTGGATTGTGGTCTATCGCATGCCTCATTATGTATGACGCATTGCTTAAGCTGCAGACACCTCAGTTATGTATGTGATAAAAGATAGGAGCCAATAATTATCGTTCGATATCTTTGGTCACTCATGGGTGCACTTATTCATCGATTTCCCGTGACAATACTCGACTCCACAGCTGAGTCGAGTATCCCATACCACCCAGGTAATCCCAGATTACGTACTCCTTTTGTGAAATTCCCACGTCGTGATACCTTAAGTTTCAGTTTTGTGTCGTCACCTGTACCCGCACACTTGCTTATCTCCGTTTTGAACCTCACTTTGAACTTTCACTCCGTCAGAAATACCGCCCGCTACGACTACACACACGAGGTTCTGGCTCAGTCGGAGTCTCAGTTTGACGGGCGGCCGGTGGCGCGCGACAGGCGCATCTCCATCATCTGTCGGAACGAGCCAGCGGCGGACGGAGGAGGCACCGGCACCACCTCAGGAGGAGCAGACGACACTGATCCGTTCGTGGTGACGGACGGCGGGGCGGCGGCACAGGCACAGGACAGGACGTGACGAACCGTGCCAGGTGAATGGTGGGGAGCTGTCATTATGTCATTGTCAGCGAGGTGGTGTGAAGTGTGGCTAGTCATCTCGTGTTAGCTGATTAACGCCCATAGCTTATGGTATTGTGATTGTCCATGTCACGTGACCGACTGGTCGACGCTGGCGCTGGACGGTGTTTGGAAAGACGCCAACACGTCGATGGTGACGCGGGCTCGTGGGCGGCTCCCGAATGAACACCAAACAGGATCATGAGTGAATGATGAACTGCGGCAGATACTGCTGCTGCTGGTTACCTTGTGATATTAATGTGTGATGTGTGATAGTGGAATGGGACGAATTAAATGAGGTTGCACAGCAGTCGGATGTGTTTTTCCGCCCGGGACGGGTCTTCGCGGCTGTTCATAGCCGTCACTTGTGCACTGTCATACCCCGAGCGACGAAATCAAACGTTAAAAAAAACGTCAAACTGCCTCTCGTGCCGGTCTTCCATACGGGCAATTGAGTCAATTTTACACGTGACAAAGTTTACATTGATGTCAGCCAGACTTTGCAATAAGTCCAACAGTAGCCGATCAGGGGAGCCAAAGTTAGCATGACCTTTTGAAAATGACGAGATGGTCGCCGGGCTGGATTTCATCTAACCAGCAGAAATTAGCGGCAATGTGTCCAGACTGCGTCTGTCGTCCGGTTTGTTTACATAAGCATTATGAACATGGAGATACAGTGCCGGGGATGGGGCTGGGATGTGTATACAGGCGGCACGACGCGTTTCTCAGCATTAGTCAGTGGTTGGCTGCGGGTAGTACTGAGTGGTGCTCTGGTCTGCCATCGGTGTTGGTCAAGGTGGTTTCACTGCGCAGTGCTCGCAAGGAAGGTTGAAGGTGTTGTGACCGTTAAATCAAGTGCTTGAGTGACCATTCCGTGGTTTCTGTCGATCAAGAGAGTGATTTATCGTCGATCAAGAGAGTACGTCTCGTTGATCAAGAGTGTGAGACTTCATCGTAATACAAGCAGATAATGAGCGTCCCAATGGCATAGGAGGAAATGGAGCACGATTGCTGAGTGTGTGCCATGAAAGACCAGGGACAATGTTCAACATCGCAATCGATGACGGTCGATGTCAAAGTTCCCCCGATGGACTCGGCTTCCGATGGACGAGTCAGTAGGACCGCCGTGAGCACGGCCGGTTCCAGTCCCGCCTCCGTCGTCTCTGCCACCAGCACTACCGCGGCCTCCCCTTCGGCCGCCGTCAGGACCGCTGCCACAGCTGCCTCCGTCGTCGGTCTTCCAGCTGCCACAGCTGCCTCCCGTGCCGGTCTCCCAGCTGCCACAGCTGCCTCCTGTGTCGGTCTCCCAGCTGCCACAGCTGCCTCCCGCGCCGGTCTTCCAGCTGCCACAGCTGCCTCCTGTGTCGGTCTCCCAGCTGCCACAGCTGCCTCCCGTGCCGGTCTTCCAGCTGCCACAGCTGCCTCCCGCGCCGGTCTCCCAGCTGCCACAGCTGCCTCCCGCGCCGGTCTCCCAGCTGCTCGCGCGGTCTTCCAGCTGTTATACAAGCTGCATCCGTGCCGGTCTTTCCAGTGCCACAGCTTGCTCCCGTGCCAGTTCCCAGCTGTTACAGCTGCCTCCTGTGTCGGTTCCCAGCTGCCACAGCTGCTCTGCCGGTCTCCCAGCTGCCACAGCTGCCTGCTGTGTCGGTCTTCCAGCTGTTCCAGCCTCCTCCTGCGCCTCAGCCTGTGCCGCCTCGCTCTGCTGCGTGTGTGCCTGCCGTCTGACCGCCGACTGCTGGGACCTGCAGCTGACCCGGACAGACACGACGCACACCCCACTGGCCGAGGTGGCTCACCAGCTGCGGCTGTGTGGCCGGGCAGCAGCTGCAGCCGGCCGACCGCTGGTGTGCGGCTCCTGCGCGGGGCTGCTCAACGGCTACCACCGCCACCACACGCTGGCCACCCGGCAGCTGGGCGCTCTGATGCTGCGTGTCGCCGCAGGCGGTCAGCACAGGTGTCAGGCCGCTGGTCGGCAGAGCAGTACAGCTGGAGCGCAGCCGGAGGGAGGTCCGACCAGTCCACAGGGCGGCACGGCTGGAGCGCGTGAGCACCGCGGGGCCGGACCAGTGGAGCTGGAACAGGATCACCATCAGAGTAACGCAGCTGTTCAGCAGTCTGATGGAGCTGATGGAATGGGAGGAGGCGGAGACGCTGTCCCCGAGTCTGCCAGAACGGTGACCCGGCGCGATCGGAGTGTACTGACAACAGTGGACGAGGACCCCTGCGATTTGAATGTCACTGCCTGGGCTATCAGTTCACCCAATGAGAGTAGCGGCCCGTCGCAACGCAAAAACGACAGCGAAGTGTTACCAGATGCCTGTCAGAATGAAACTGCCGCTGCGGCGGTCCGGAGTGCTTGCAAGGAAGATGATTGTTGGATGTCTCGCGATGCTCCGTCTGGAGACATTTCGAGGAGTTGGGTCGGCTGCGCTGCGTCTGTAGGTGTTAATTCAGACTCGCAGCCCGATGTATCCTGTGGTCAGTCGGTGGTGGATTATCCTGCGCTTTCCAAAGAAACTGACGAAAACAGCAACAGAAGAATAACGAGAAGGCGGAAAATACAGGGAAGGTCGGCTAAGTTCGGCGGAGCGGTTGCAAGTTTTCCTCCACCAGGCAAGGATCTTACAACTCGCGTGACAACACGTGTTATAAGAAGATCGGAATGTCACATCGCACACCTATCCAAGGGTGACTCAGCAGACTCACCGGGAGTCCTCGCTCCTGCAGCCACGCCTTCTGTTGCGCCGGATATCCCTCCAGCAGAGAACTCAGTACCTTCCAACAAAGTCAAATCAGACCTGCCTGCAAACCGTCAACAAACAGTGCCGGTACAGGAAAGGGACCCTATGAAAACGCTACCGCAAACAAGTATCGTCTCATCAGATTTTGAGGGTTCGACTCGGCTGCCTCTCACCAACGCCTGTGCAGGCGTGCAGATGGAAGACGGTCAGGCTCAAAATCGCGGCGGGCGCCGTGCTGGTTCCGCCCTGGAGGGGATGACGAAGCCACCACACGCCTCAGATGCCAGCACACTGAGTCATAACACGACCCCCGCGGCTGGCCCGGGCCCCATCCCCGCCGCCGCCGCTTACCGCGGCGCTGCGGCCGGCCTGCTCTGTCCGTGCGGCAAGCGCTTCAACAAGGCCTCCCAGCTGGCCTCACACAGCCGCATTCACTCGGGCGAGAAGCCGTACGGCTGCGATCAGTGTGGCAAGTCGTTCCGACTCTCCAAGTACCTCACCAGCCACATCCGGACGCACACCAACGAACGGCCGTACACGTGCGCGCAGTGTGACCGCGCCTTCAAGGAGCCGCAGACACTGCACGTGCACGAGCGGCTGCACTCTGGCGAGCGACCGTTCCGCTGCGTCGTCTGTGCGCGTTCCTTTACACAGAGCGGCCACCTGAAGGCCCACCAGATGTCGCACCACGTGGTCACGGCTGCTGGCCGCTCCGCCACCGGCGCCCGCTCCGCCGCCCGCTGCAAGCCCGGGGACTACACGTGCGTCACGTGCGGAGCCTCGTTTGCACGTGCCGCCTCGCTGCACCGACACGCAGTGACGCACGGCGGGCGGGCGTTTCAGTGCGAGGACTGCGGCAAGCGGTTCGCGTTCGCGTCCGAGCTGCGCACGCACACGCGCATCGTACACGAGGGCGAGCGCTGCTTCATGTGTGAACTGTGCGGTCGTGCCTTCTCGCAGGGGGGACACCTGAAGACGCACCTTCGCACGCACTCGGACGAGCGGCCCCACGCGTGCCGGGTGTGCGCGCGCCGGTTCGCTCGTCGTGACGCGCTGACGGTGCACGAGCGGCGACACACGGGTGCGCGGCCGTTCCGGTGCTGGCGGTGTGGCTGCTCGTTCGCGCACCGCTCGGGTCTGCGGAGTCACGTGAGAGTCTGCCCGGCGGCGGCAGCGGCGGGCGGGGGGAAGGCGGGGCGCTGTGAGTCACGAGCGAAGGCTGTGAATCATGCAGGGTGATGGTAGAGCCAGGATATAGGACGGTGTGCTACTGTCTGCGAGTGAGGGCTGGAAAGTGATCCGTGGAATACGTTGAAACCAAGTGACTTGGTGGTGTTCGCTGTCCCCATACTTTGACTTTGACGTTAATTGTCAGTCACTGACATCAACATGGCGACCACCTTCACGTGAAACGTGCAGGCAATACAGTGACAACACGATGTTTTGGAAGTTGGAAGGTTTGTTTTATATTGAACGATAACTACAACAGCTGAGCCTGAAAATGATTATTATTTTGTGGTGATAGAGTGCCGCCCATTGGCCATTGCTCATTTATTTCTTTGCTACATCCACAGTAACCCTCTAAACATGCTCCACGTAATCGAATATACGTAAGGAAATAAAATGGAAATGCAATCTAGGAACACGGTCTATTTATCAGACCTGTGCATGGATCTGAAAGAAGGATCTCTCGACAAAAACGCAATGTTGGATTTATGATCCCACTGGATCCCACGGCAAAATAAAAAGGTGGATATTGGATCCTAGTGCTGGGGCGGATCCAGAGCAGGGGCTGCAGGGGGCGCGGCCTTCCCCAGTCGCCCGGGTCGCGGGGCCGGGCCGTGTTTTGGCCTCCCCCAAACCTCCCCGTCTTGGGGAAGCCAAAGCACGCTGGACCCGCGACCCGGGCGCCCTGGAGGCCGCGCCCCCTGCAGCCCCCCCCCCGCTTCTGGTTCCGCCAGTGTCCCAGTGGATCCCTCGATTAAATTTGGTAACGAATCTTGGATCTCACATGATCCCATAATATACAAAGAAAACGGATCTCGGATCCGACAGCACTCATATTTTATCAAAAATTATAGTATTTTTTGACAAAATATAGCTAATGACCCATGGGAGAGCGCTAGATTTCTCACCTATCACGGTAGTGACAGCCCAGGTTCGAGTCGCTTCGGCGCTCGCTATTTGCTCCTGACTGGGATGGTCTGCGGCCGGTGGCAGCGGTCGCACTCAAGGCCTGGTGACGTCAGTGAGCGGGGTGGACCGTGTCCAGGTATGTCGGGCACGTAAAACTTTCGTCTCTAAATTCTGCCGGCCGATAGAAATCGCGCGATCGGGTCAGATCGGGTGGTGAGGTCAGAACCTGCGCAACAAGCTCTGCTGAGCGCGGGTCCTGACCTCGGAAAGCCATCCATACAAAGCATTCGGACTAAATTCATTAAAAAATTCATACGCCCATGCTAGTTTAATTTACAGCGAATTAAGAGCTGGCAATTAGTTAAAATACGGGTTCCGAAAATACATACATAAATGTAGGTACTATTGGTTCCAAAATACGCGTCCCGCTGGGTTGGCCGGCACAGCAGTATACACTGGTGGATCCAGAACCTGGGCATGGGGGGCTAAATTTCAAAAAGTTTTATCAAATTCGAAAAACTCATCGGATTTGGCTTCCTTGTACCTTACTGAACTTTGTAAGACAAATATGCCTTTGTAAAAGTTTATTAAATTTCCCTCTACAGTGGAATATATGTCAAATTTCGTCAATTTTCAGGCAATATGGGGCGTAACGCCCTGGCCGCCCCTCCCCCTGTGATCGCGCTAGGGCAGTAACAGTATAACGCGTTGGAAAACTTGAGAAATGATGTAGATGCAGACTCACTCAATCTGGCACATTACTTTATCTCATCAATCCACTACTTTTCCCAAGGCGTATATTCTTCTCTGCTCAAGTTCTATAGTAGCAAATGCTATTCAATAGTTTGACGTTGTGGATTGAGTCCGTTATATGATTCAAAAGTGATTGATGTCCGGGAGCTGATTTCAATGAACGTCAAAGTCCTTTTGATCGATTGAGTCGAAAGCGCCGGTCAAAGTTTTGATTGAATCGAATCATAACTTTGAATGTCTGAGTTGAGTGTGATTGAACAACTCGTAGATTTTGAGTCGTGATTGAATCGTTCGAAAAATAATGAATCGCATACAAGTCTGCATCCGAGAGCGCCGTTGGAGGTATGTGGTAGCCGGGAGGGCGCCCTCGGCAATTTATCAGAGGCTATCCCCCCTCCCGCTCAATAACATCTTTCGCTGACGGCGTCTTCGTGGGCGGTTTTGGTGCCACTTGAGGGCTTGGACCTCTCCCCCCTTGGCGGACCTCTAAATACGCTACTGATCCCGGCGGATCCGTCGACCAATGTTTAGACGGATCTATGATTCCAGTCGATACATCGACGAATTGTGAAGGTGGATCTATGATCCCAGTGGATCTATGATCCAGATCCCGGGATCCGAGCACACGTCTGCTATTTATACGTCATCATTATAACGTTTTGCAACTATGATAACCTGCAATTCGAAACTATGTTCCTAAAGAAACAATTGCTTGCCCCAACCTTTTGGGGTCACAAATTCATACATGGCGCAATTGGTGCGTTTATAAAAAGTGTGGGAAGGTGTGTAAACAATTTTTTTGCAAGCGTAAGTGTGAGAGGTGTGGCCTTGGATCCGGGACGACTAACAGGAACATTTTGAGGTAGGTACTTATTATATTTAGGCAGGGTATAAGCTTGTCATTACTTTGTCATGTAAAATGAAAACGTTATTTTTGTGCCCCTGTGTTGCCATAATGGCACTGATATTATGGATGAGAAGAACGAGAACCGAGAAGGAGGGAGAGGCTCATCTCGAGAGGAGGGAGAGGCTCATCCCCTTGGGCTCATCTCGAGAGGAGGGAAAGGCTCATCCCCTTGGGCTCATCTCGAGAGGAGGGAGAGGCGCTGGGGTGCAGGTCAAGGTAGCGAAGGACCCAACCAATACAATAAATAGTAAAAAAGGAAATTAAAGTGGTTGATCATCATCCTGAAATATATTGCACATATGGCTAAGGATTGAAATTGTGTTTAAAATATGGTTATTTTGTATTATCATCATGTAATGAGAAAGCAGGGGTCTGTTCTGCTACTTTTACAATAGGCAAAAGCAGCCCCCACCAAGTGTTTGACATTCCTAAGTGATGACGTCACCAAAGTCATGGCTCGTGGCCTTCAACATAAGCCAACGGTGGAATCTGGCGAATTTTTTGTGGATTGATCTCCTGAAGACACTAACTGGGAAAAATGTTGGTTTGCCTTACCATTATGGATTCGTGAAGACGTACAGATTCCAGAAAATGGGTCAGTTTGTTCAATTAACCTCATTTGAAAATCCTTGATTCTACAGCATTAGTGCACTTTTGGCTGTATATAGTGCACCCATTGGCTTCAGTATCAGTGACATCATGATCTGCCTAACCTTATGTTCTAGTAACCTTGGGCAAAAGTGGCAATAGGCTTGACATAGGAACCGTGCAATATCTCTATGGGAACAGCTCCTTAGTCTTTTGTTATGTCATAGTGAACTCTGTGGCGCCACCGTATTGTGTTGGGGTGCGCTTACGCTGCTGGCCAAACATTTTTTTCATGGATATCTCTGAAACAGCTGAGAGTAGCCTAATGAAATTTTTGGACTTATCCAAGAATTGATTTTTACATACAGAGTTGAAATTTTGAGTTCTTAACTGAACAGAGGTGGTCCCAGGGCCCAGTTATGGGAGGATTTTTTGTGACATTTAGCGATAATACAGAGATGCAATCTTCACAGCTTCTTCCTAACTACCTTGATTATGAAAGAGTTACATAAGTTAACGGTGATTGCAGCATGTTAAAATTAGTTAATGTTAACAATATATTTTTATGTGTGTGAGGATGGATGACATGGCCATATTGATTAATAAGTATGAAAAAATGATCTAACACATGTAAAAAATATTAATTTTTTGAAAAATATACTCCTAATATGCGAAACAAGCTTTCAGCGCTAAGCCATTATCAAGTTTTTCTTGATAACTTGATAATGGCTTAGCGCAGAAAGCTTGTTTTGCATATTAGGAGTATATTTTTCAAAAGATAAAATTTTTTGACATGTGTAAGATCATTTTTTCATACTTATTAATTAACAATATATAATAAATTTTCCACAGCAGAGGTGGTTTCAGGGTCCTAAAAAGGGAGCTTTTCAAGAAGTATGAAACTCTTGGCTTGCAGTCAATAAAGCTATGTAAAGGGCATTTATAGCTATGAAGATGCTACAGATAGTTTGACCTATTATTTGTATAATTTTTTACATTTGGAATTTCAGGGGCATGTTCAGGCACTGAAAAAGGTGACTAGCATGGTGATGATGATATGCCAGCAGCAATTACGGCGCAATAGACAGTTATTTGAGAAAGATATATCCACATATATGAGGCCAGGGGAGAGAATGGAGTCATTTTTGGCAGGCACGCTCAGGAATAAAAGTCATATTATTGCAAGGAATCTGAGACGCATGGGCCTACAATGACATTACATACTCCAGTTTTCAGATGAAAGAAGTACCAAAGGATACTCTATGAAACATTATAGGATAACAGGCAAGTCCAGGTAGGGTGAAGAGCCCCCCCCCCCTCCACATTACTGCCTGAAGACGCCTCTGTTCCACCATCACTGCTCCCTGAGAATGCCTCTACCACCCCTCAACATTGCTAGCTGAAGACGCTCTGTCCCACTTGCACTGCTCCTGAGAACGCTTGCACCTCAACATGCTGGCTGAAGATGCCTCTGGTCCACCATCACGCCCTGAGAAGCTCTGCCACCACCTCAACATTGCTGCCTGAAGACGCCTCTGTCCATCATGACTGCTCCCTGAAACGCCCTCTTGCCACCCCTCAACATTTGCTGCCTTGAATACGCCTCTGTCCACCCTTGCTCCCTAAGAACGCCTCGACCATCCTCACATTGCTGCCATGAAGACGCCTCTGTTCCACCATCACTGCTCCCTGAGAACGCCTCTACCATCTCTCAACATTGATGCCTGAAGATGCCCCTGCTCCACCATCACTGCTCCCTGAGAATGCCTCTACCACCCCTCAACACTGCTGCCTGAAGACGCCTCTGTCCCACCATCACTGCTCCCTGAGAACGCCTCTGCCACCCCTCAACATTGCTGCCTGAAGACCCCTCTGTTCCACCATCACTGCTCTCTGAGAACGCCTCTGCCAGTTGCCACCCCTCAGCATTGCTGCCTGAAGTCGCCTCTGTTCCACCATCACTGCTTCCTGAGAACGCCTCCGCAACCCCTCAACATTTCTGCCTGAAAACGCCTCTGTCCCACCATCACTGTTCCCTGAGAACGCCTCTGCCACCCCTCAACATTGCTGCCTGAAGACCCCTCTGTTCCTCTTTCCCCTCCCTACCCCTACCCCACTGTTGCCTGAATACGTATTTGTCAGTTGGGAAAATACCCTCCTAGTGACGTCACCAGCAGGCTGCACTGCCTGCCCCTTGTTCAGGCCTGTCACGTCACACTACCTACAACAGTGCTGTGGACGGAAGTGTGACGCCTGCTCATACCGGCACTTATGACTTGCCATAATCATTTATATCATATTAATTTCATATTACATTAATTGTGTGAAAAGTCTGGTGTAAGGATGTGGCCAGTGTTATGGTTGTATGCCCCATATGATAATGAAATGATAGTAGTTTTCTAAACCGAAAACAATCACAGCCAGTAATATGTAAATTTGCAGTTTGTGGTGTGTATGTGATGACTGAAAGTTTTTTTTTTCGTGCCACCGATATACAGAGATGTGAACCTTAACGAATTGTGTTGGAATAATATTAATATTACATGGTCCGGTCAAAAAAAATGCCTCTGTCTGCTACAACATTTATATCGTACCTACGTGATATTGTATCAAATATCTGCGTTCTTGGGCATGCACCTACTTCCTAGATCCTTTGTCCTTAATTAATGGGGTATCAATCCGACCTAAGGTCATGGGCTGGCGAGCTGTGTGCGAGAATAACGCGAACTGTCTGCCGGGAAACACGCCCAGAAAAGTGAAGGGCGAAAATGTATATCTTAGCGATTGGAATCTGGCCATAGGCAAGGTCTAAGCCGGAATGTGACAGCAAAACGTAGCTGGCTAAGTTGGGACATATTTCCGAACATACAGTTCTGGTGGCGAGAATTAAAGGGAATATAGCACCTTTAACATTAGTTTTTAACTGGGATAGCCAGATTGTCGGGTGTGCTGAGAAACCCCATAATCCGAAATTTTTCCCTCAAACGACCTAGTTTGCTGAGTTTCAAACGCAAAAACGTTGGTCATATGTGGTCATATTCAACGTCACAATCCGTGAACGTTTCGCTATACGTCATCAGTAAGTTATCCACTGTGATTTGCCACCGCACTTCGCCTTTTTGAACCGGTCCGCCAGTATTTCAGTTACCCTGCTGTTCCGCCCGATCGCCACCGACGGTCGGTCAGGCGCGTCGGGCACACTAGTGGTTCACGTATGCGTGCCCCCACGTCCCCTACCCGGCGCGAGCGAGCGCCGGTCGTCCCAGCCAGTCGCGTTTCACGTACCGGTGGTGCACCCATCGTGCGGTGCCGGCACAGCATCGCTGTCACTGGGCGGGCGCAAAGTTTGCCGTTCGAATGCTCCTTGTGAACGACACAACTCGCTTTGGTTGACGCAAAGATTGGTGTGACGTTCACATGTAAACATATTACTATTTTTCAAATTACAAAAATTCAGACTTTTTTTTCGCAAAAATGAATCGGACCGTAATCAGGGCATCTTCTCCATCATTCCTACATATTTCCCAAGGGCTATATTCCCTTTAACCCTCGCACCGACGGGGGTCTGATGCCAACTTCGAACCGACGGGGGGCGTAACCGCCCTCCCCAGGATATTCCAGTAAACTAGCGCAACTAGCGAGAAGCGGAAAACGGCGTGAGGTAGGCCGTGACGAGTTACTCAGCGAAAAATATAGCTTAGCTATTTGTTTATCAGGTCAATTTTGAGGTCACAGAGGTCAAAAAAGGGGGTCAAAATTTCCAGTTTTCGAGTAAATTTCGTGAGCTGAATGGGTCGTGAATGGCGTATTTGAGCCATGTTAAGTATATGAGGAGAGAAATAAAGATAACCTTATGCCTCATGATATGAAAAATGTTTCCAAATCTATTCTTAACAAAGATTATACTTGATAATTTCGATACTGAACGTCATTCAGAATATGTCAGACATCAAAGCGGAGACAAATTTACAAATTCGATTTCTATCGGTCGCAGGTTCGTGCATGATGAGGCGGCTGATTGCTGATAGCCCTCAGGTCCGGGCCCGTCACCTCAGCATCTCTTGCCGTTCTCAAAAATTGTTTCTTAGAAACAATCTGAGATAGCATTAAAGAAGACGATCTGTCAAAGTTTTCGGAACTTCATCTTTTCTGGGCGTAATTCGTTAGGCAAACAGTTCGCGTATCCTGGCCACAGATCACCACCCTGACCTTTAAGTCGGAAGGAACCCCATTCCTCACGGGCAAAGGATCTTGGAAGCATTATGCGAGCCCAAGAACGCAGATATTTGATGCAATAATCACGTAGGTACGATATAAATGTTGTAGCAGGCAGAGGCAAAAACTTTTGCCGGACCCTGTAGAACACTACAAATAGAATACCTAAATGACTAGAAAAAATATATTTTTATGAAGAAGGAGGAAAAGGCAGTTAATGGTCCCACACCAATTTTTCACAACACTGGCTTATATCATGTAAGCAGATGTAAAGGCTTAAAAAATAATCATATTCAGTTCACTGCTGGTAATCGTACAGTAACGATTTGCATTAAGAAACTCCAATTCACCTTCAATCAACAAATGGCAAACAACCTGTACGAAATTGACAAACTTCTTTGGCAATATGTTTGACTTTCGCCTACAAACCAAGAGCATGTACCAAAGGTTTGATGAAGCCAAAGGGATGACTTGACCTATTCTAAGACGAGACGTAACTGCTGACTGAGTTTTCCTCCGTCGTCTCCACGACGGCCCACTACTCCGAACCTGAAGTTACCCTCCGTCTGGCTCTCACTCAGAATATCGGTAACCATCGTCCTTTTCAGATCTGTATTTCCAGAAGCACTTGGAGAAAAGATTCAGCACCTTTGTCGATGACATTGAACAGTATAGTTTAGAGAACAGAAGAAAAGATTCTGCATCTTTGTCGATAAAATTGAACAGTATAATTTAGAGAACAAGTTGCTGCCGCGATCAGTACTGCGATCATTACGACACGTCAAATCCTGGGCATTATCAGGCGATCCCTCGATCACCTTTATCCACTACAACTGCCGCGGCTATTCAAGACGTTGGCTCGTACCCACATACAGACAGAAACACCGTCTGAAACCTATGTAACAGAGTTGATTAAATCCTGCTGGTATCCGGAGCGGTCTGGTGAAAATCATCCAGCGTCACGCCATCTCGCCTTATACAGACGTTCTCCCCCTCCGTACCAACGGAGCTGCTCGTAATCTGGAGCGGTTTCCTCCTGTACAGGGGGTGCAATGTGGATGGGAGACATTATCGTGGTATCTACATTGCAAACGGGTATTCCAGCCTGCCGGAGGGTAATTTGCAAGTGACTTCCTTTGTCAGTGCAAGAGGGCGTCAGAAGATAGCAGAATCCGTGTTTGATATATGGTTCAAAGCAACCACTGGAGAGTCGGGTTTATGAACGACTGGAGCTCCCTATTTGACCATGTGGTCCTAGCCTAGTTCACCAACCGAAGAAGAACCTTCTCGACGGGTGCTGGTCCGAATGACTGCGTGGTATACCAACACTGTAGTGTATTGGCGGCGGTGCACAGCTGGACGAGAATCGGTCCATCAGCACTACAACCAGTAAGACGCCTTAAACAGCGAAGGACGAGCGAGTCTGAATAAATCCGCGTCAATTTATCACCCGTCCAACGGAGGTTCGTCTTGTGCAAAGCATGCATTATAATTATTTTCGCTGTGTGTTTTGCCGTCGCAAATAATCCGAACTAAAACGTTGCTACTTTAAACTAAATAGGTTTGAAGCGTTTATTTAAAATGTGTCAATTATAAGCTTCATGTTTGTAGGCAATAAATTTATTTTGGGTGGGTATTTAGATGGATTTTGATGCGCTTTCACAGCCGCATTATTTTATCCGTCTAGCACCCTTTGGTTTTGAAGCCTCGGTGGTGTATGAATGAAATGTTATTACCTAAAATCGTCAATAAAACTATTTCAGACAGAATTTTATCAGTGCTAATACTGCATGCAGACCTAACATTTTTGGATTCCATTTTAGAGATGGCGGGGGGCGTACATTAGTTAAGATAGGTTGTTGTTTCATCGCTTCACGTCACCATAGGTGCTGAGCCACTGGGATTTAAATTTGGTGAAGACGTCATAAAACTATGAAATTTTTGCGCTGTAATAGCCAGTAACTGCACGTACCACGCGCCGGCTGATCGACACATAGTGCACACGCGGGCATATCGTTTCTCTACGCATCTGTGTTGTTCGTGTCTTTGCGCTTTTGGTTGCCGAGATATAGGTCCCGGTATTGCAACGATGTTTTGTAGGTAATTTTTGTGGACGGAACGGGGTGCACGTGCGCTACGTGCAGCGTGACCGAGAGTTTGACTGTCCAACATCTGCCAGAGGTGTGGAAATCTCCAAGCCTCACACCAAATTTTAGCTTATAGGGTCCAGCCTGTTCTCAGGCTACAGCAGGATAATACTTTCATGACACCCCTGACCGGCACGTGTCACGCGCGTGCTGACCCATCACATGACCAAAACATTCAATAATCATAATGTCATTGCATGGCGGCTGTCTGATGGCGAAGACCGCTTGTCATCGGATGCGGGTTCAAAGATATAAGCTTCTGACGCCAGCGTCGCGGTCTTGGCCCGGCCGGTCGTGCCGCTTATATGTGAGAAAAACGGTATTCAAGATGGCCGCTCGGCTTCGCGGCTCGCTCGTAATGACCATCGAATCCCACCAACGAACATGTGTTCCGGCCAGTACCTGGTCATCTTTGCCTCCGTGCCCCTGGTACATTGGCCCCCAGTGCCCTGGCTCACCATGCCTCCCGTGCCCTGGGTCAACATTGCCTCCCGGTGCCCTGGTCATCATTGCTCCCGGTGCCCATGTCATGCCAATTGCCTCCAGTGCCTGGTCATCATGCCTCCCGTGCCCTGGTCACCATTGGCCTCCGTGCCTGGTCCTCATTGCCTCCCGGTGTCCTGGTCCCATTGACCTCGGTGTCGCTGTCACCAAGCCTCTCCGTGCCCTGGTCATCATTTTGCCTCCCGGTGCCTGGGGGTCATCATTTGTGGGGCCCTCCCGGGGGGTTTTTTGCCCCTTGGGTTCCCCCAACCCCCAATTTGGGCCCCTCCCGGTGCCCTGGTCATATTGCCTTCCGTGTCCTTGGTCATCATTGCCTCCCGGGGTTTGGTCTTGGTCACCATTCCTCCCGGTGTTCCCTGGTCACCAATTGCCTCCCGGTGCCCTGGTCATCTATTGCCTTCGCCGGTGCCCTGGTCATCCATTGCCTCCGGTTGCCTCTGGTCAGCGATTGCCTCCCGGTGGCCTGGTCATCATTGCCTCCCCGGTGCCCTGGTCACAACTTGCCTCCGGTGCCCTGGTCATCATTGCTCCCGGTGCGCTCGCGTCACCATTGCTCCCAGTGTCTGGTCACCATTGCCTCCCAGTGTCTGGTCATCTTGCCTACCCAGTTGCACTGGTTCAGCATTGCCTCCCGGTGCCCTGGTGCACCATGCCTTTCCAGTGGACCCTGTGTCAACCATTGCCTCCCGGTGCCCTGGTCATCTTGCCGTCCGGTGCCCTGGTCCATCATTGCCTCCCGTCCCGGTTGTCACTGACTCAGGCCGTCTCTATTCAAGACTGGTACCGTGTCGACCGGCCGCCTCTGTCTGTGCCGGCTGTCATCAGCTGTCGTCCCGTCTCCCCCCCTTCCACTGAGGCTACTCATTGTCTGTTCCTGCTGCAGCCGTCAGCGCCGCGAAAGGTCGCCGGTCTCAGGCCAGGGCCGCCGCTGTCCCCGCACGTGATATGCAGGACTGCAGGGCCAGTCAGCTGTCAGGCCGCCGTGCCGGTGTGGGACTGGACTGGTCCGGCCCGGATCTGACCGCTATAGTCGGACCCCCTGTGGTGGGACCGGATGTGTGACGCCCTGTTCCGGTTTCAGCTGGTTTCCAGACTGGTGGCGCGCCAACCAGCCATGGCCAAAAACGAGAAGATGAAGTCCAGCTTCGTAAGTGTCCACGCGCTATGTGGTGACTAGCAAACACATTAAGTCAATATGCTACATAGTTTCCATTAGAAAACAATCGCAGATGGAATAAGAGGGCTGATTTCAAGGGGTGCATGTGTTTTATGTTTTAGCATTTTGGTGCTGGATAAATGATTGCGTTGGTTCTGGAAAAGGTATTGCAATTTTGGCTAGGCCCGGTATTTCGTTTGCTATGTTTAAACTGTGGCTGCCCTCCTGTGGCCCAGCCAGTCTATTTACAATTCTGTTGGAATGACATTGCTCGACTTTGCATTTTTCTCACTATCTTGAAACTTGCAATTATTTTTTTGTTATTTTTCACCACGTTTCCTATTGCTTTATCGTACTCTTGTCGATTGTCTAGTGTCCCAAGATTCCATTTTGGCTTGGGTGTCTGAGTGGGAAATTTGAGCCAAAAAAGGCCATGAGAGTGGACAATTATGTAGAAAATGGAACAATATTGATAACTGTTTTTAACATAAAAAGCAGTAGTTTTCATTACAATCATGTACTTTTAGTCAATATTTGTGTCAGAATCAATATCACAATTCATAATTTGGGGGTGGAAAATTCACTCTTAAATTGGAGACTCAGTGGAAAATTATCCACAGTTGGGTGTTATTTCCCACCCAAATTGACACATTTTGGGACACTGATTGTCTATATAACGCTGTATTGCAGCCTGATATAGTTCAGAGAACATTAGTCAGATGCATGCTTGTCGATGCTTTCTCGATCCCATGGTATTGCGTACTGGTGGCGCGGCGTCGCTGTTGACGCCTCCTTCGCCGCTGTTGACGCCTCCTTCGCCGCTGTACCCGCCAGTTGGACAAGGCCTTCAACAAGAAGTCGGACAAGAAGTCGAAGCGCAACAGCCGTCCTGTGTCGGTACACGAGGCATCCGAGGACACGGTGGACCAGGCCCCGGCCGCCGCCACCCCTGACACACTCGGAGATGACGAGGTTAACGAACAGTTCGAGAAGATGCTGGTAAGGCGTTCACTTGATGGGGTCTGCCTAGTGGAGCTGTGACTTGTTTGGATCTGGTTTGATAGCTTGGAGCAAGTAAATAAATATTGAAATTGATATTTGCTGTTAATATTGATAACGTTGGGAAGTTAAAAACAAGAGGTAAATTGGAAGAAAATTCGTACAAGATTTGCATATTTTGTTCTGGTAGGATATTCTGACAGGTAATACAGTTTGGCGGAATAGCTGCACCATTACAATACGGTATTATGTCTCTACTGACTGCACTTTTTAGCGATCATTTTAGCGATGATCTTTCCCGTTTTCGTTTCCCTTTGGTGTTGCGTGTCTGTTGTATTTATAGTGACATGAATCTGAAGGATGTCTGTGACATGACTGCCGTAGGACGTGTTACAGACGACCTGTCTGCTGTCTATTGAGACAGCTGTAATGCGTGCTCTTGTGTGTTGTGTTTCAGGATGACATGAACCTCAAGGACGACATGAAGGCGCCGCTGAGGAAGCAGGACATGGCCAAGAAGCGACAAATGCTGCTCATGCACCATAAAGGCGCCGCGCCGGTGGGTTTGGTCCGGGGTTCACTGCTTTATAGCGCTGCTGCCGAGACTGGTGCGAATCCTATGGCACCGGACTGACGAGAACTCCCTCAGAAGCGTAGCCAACCCTATCTGGACATCTCGTTTGACGTTAGAAAGAGTGTACCAGTAAAGTATTATGAGTTGAGTGATTCTAGCAGAACTTGACGTGTTTGATAACGATAGCCGTGCTCCGTAATGAACTACATTCGTCCTCTGTTAGCTCTGCGCGTTCTCACATTCAGTCCTCGACTCGCAGCAGCTGTCTGCCGCCGACAGTGTCTGTGTGCGTGCGTGCGTGCGTAGCGTGCGTGCGTGCGTGCGTGCGTGCCGTGCGTGACGTGCGTGCGTGCGTGCGTGCGTGCGTGCGTGCGTGCGTTGCGTGGCGTGCCGTGCGTGCGTGCGTGCCGTTTGTGTGCGTGCGTGCGTGCGTGTGCTGTGTGTGTGTGTGTGTGTGTGTGTGTGTGTGTGTGTGTGTGTGTGTGTGTGTGTGTGTGTGTGTGTGTGTACCTGTGTACCTGTGTACCTGACTGAGACGGCGCGGTGTGCTGTGCGTCCCGCCAGCAGCAGCGGCAGCGGAGTCGGTTCGTCAGTCCGGTCGACTACACTGACCACCTTGGTCAGCCGCTCACTCCGCAGAAGATGCACGAGTGTCTCGAGTCGCTGCGCATTGCGCTCACCAACAACCCACTCACCTGGGTGCGCGAGTTTGGCGAGACCGGCCTGAGACAGCTGATCGCCCTGCTCAATGGCTGCTATAACCGTGGGTGAGTGGCGGCGGTGACGGCGGCATGTTGTCTGACTGCAGTGGATGGCGGGCAGGTCTGCTGCTCTGGTCTGTATGCTATGTCTGCTCCTGTGTGTTAACTATGATCACAGACGCATCAACTTTGCACACCCTTGCTTGCTCGTTGTTACATTGTAAGTCGAATATGGCTTAAAACAGGTTTGCACTCTCCCGCTAGTGTGTTCGCAGTCCGTTCCCAGTTGGGTGTCCCATTCGAAGCAAACTGTACCTTCTATCGCCCGGGGACATTACGGATGACGAGCTGTGCCTGCCTCTGTTTGGTATCGAACTCTGGATGACCTGTGTCTCATGCTGTCCTCCAGAGAGAACCGCTCTGATCATCGAGTTCAGCTGGAGTGTGTGCGCTGCCTCAAGTCGATGATGAACAGCACCGTAGGACTGAAGCTGATGCTGGATAAGGAGAACGGCGCGCTGCCGGCGCTGGCCCGCAGCCTGGACCCCTCACTGCCACCGGTCAGTCTCGATCGGGTGTACCGGGCGTGAAGCGTGTGGTGGTGGACGGTGGTGCCAGGGTGGTGCCAGGGTGGTGACAGGGTGGTGACAGGGTGGTGACAGGGTGGACGTTAGGTCATGCACTGTGCAGTGGCAGCGGTTGATGCTGGGACTGTGATGAGAAGGAGTTGATATGTGGTGATAGACATGCCGTATCTTATGGAAGGTGGTATGTTTCTGGAAAGTTAGGATGGCGGTGGTGGACAAATGACGGTGGCGGTGGTGATTATGCCAGGTAGTGGGTGTGGGTGTGGGTGTGGGTGTGGGTGTGGGTGTGGGTGTGGGTGTTCGGTGTGGTGTGTGTGGTGTGTGTGTGTGGGTGTGGGTGTGTGTGTGTGGTGTGGAGTTGTTGTGTGTGTGTAGTGTGTGTGTGTGGGTTGGAGTGGGTGGCGTGTGGTGTGTGTGTGGGTGTGTGTGTGTGTGTGGGTGTGTTGTGTGTGTGTTGTGGTGGGTGTGTGGGTGTGGTGGTGTGTGGGTGTGGTGTGTGGGTGGGTGTGGTGGGTGGGTGGGTGTGTGGGTGGTGTGTGCGGTGGGTTGTGGGTGGCGTGTGTGGGTGGGTGTGTGGGTGGGTGTGTGGTGGGTGTTGTGGGTGGGTGTGTGGGTGGTGTGTGGGTGGGTGTGGTGGGTGGGGTGTGTGGGTGGTGTGTGTGTGGGTGGTGTGTGGGTGGGTGTGTGGGTGGGTGTGTGGGATTGGGTGTGTGGGTGGGTGTGTGGGTGTGTGTGGGGGGGTGTGTGGTGTGGTGTTGGTGTTGGTGTTGGTGTTGGTGTTGGGTGTAGGGTGTGTGTTGTTTGGATGTGTGTGGATGTGTGTGGTCGAGTCTGGTGGTGTGGAGTGACGTGGGTTGTGGTGTGCAGCTGCTGCCGGATGGTTGGACTGACGTCTGATGCTGACAGACGTGTCGTGTGTCAGCCACCAGGTGATGATCATCTTACACGTCGTCTGGTGCGTGCTGCCTGGTGATCAGATAGGTGTACTGTATGCTGTATGAGTATGATGACACAGCTGAAGTTGGCTGCAGGTGATGAGATAGGTGTACTGTATGCTGGATGAGTATGACACAGCTGATGTTGGCTGCAGGTGATGAGATATATTTACTGTATGCTGGATGAGTATGACACAGCTGATGTTGACTCATCAGGTGAGGAGATAGGTGTTCTGTGTGCTGGATAAGTATGATGACACAGCTGATGTTGGCTGCAGGTGAGGAGATAGGTGTTCTGAGTGCTGGATAAGTATGATGACACAGCTGATGTTGGCTGCAGGTGATGATCGAGGTGGTTCGGATGATGGCGGCCCTGGCCATCGTCCCCCCGGATGGACATCGCCGCACGCTGGACGCCATCACCGCCAACGGAGAGCTCGTGCAGCGGTCTCGGTTCGCACCCATCATCCAGGGCCTCATGGACAAGAGCAACGGTCAGCTGCGGGTCAGTTCTGCTGCTGAGTGGTTGGTTTGTATTGACACAGTCTGACAGTTTAAGGCATGTTATTACAGGTCTAGCAAAATAGTAAATCGGTCTAATAGTAGGTTGAGGAGTTGCATCAATGATTTGGATAGGTTCACATTTTCGTCATGTACTTAACCAGCATTTATGAAGTAATTGCTACTTGCAATGTGGTAACTGTGCTAAACTTTCCCTCATTTGCTTGGACGGAACGTTGCATGAAGACAGACATATATGCCGTGCGCTGCCCGTCCCTTTACGCACCTGCCTGACTCATTGATGTGTGATGGGCGCGCAGGTGTGCGTCATGATCCTGATCAACGCGCTGGTCAGCTCGCCGGACGAACTCGACTTCCGCCTCCACCTCCGTAACGAGTTCATGCGTGACGGCCTAGTGAACATTATCGAGGTAAGTGGCGCCACCATCAAATACCGCGATGTACAACTTACACCGTAGATCGTAAAATGTATTTTTTACTGATATTAACTATATTAACTTACAGTGTGTATGTGTTACTGAAGCATGTATTAACACATGCTGAATGTGACATGTATGCAGCAGTGAATTTTTGTTAGGCTTCTGTTTATTTTGTTCTATTTTTGTAAACGTCATACCAACAACTGTGCTAGCAAAGTTTGACATGAATATGCCATACTGTCGAACACTTGTCAGCGTGGCAGAATAGGTGTGAGCGCTTCTCACGTGCACTGGAACCCTGACTGAACCTGAACCCTGACCTGACCCTAACCTTTACCCCTGACCTGACCCCTGACCTGACCCCTGGACCTTGACCCTGACCTGACCCCTGACCTACCCTGACCTGACCCCTGACCTGACCCGACCTGACCCCTGTCCTGACCCCTGACTGACCCCTAAACCTGAACCCCTGACCTGACCTGAATGACCCGACCTGACCCCTGACATGACCTGACCCCTGACCTGACCCCTGACCTGACCTGACCCTGACCTGAACCCTGACTGACCCCTGACCTGACCCCTGACCTGACCCCTGAACTGACCCTACTGACCCCTGACCTGACCCTGACCTGACCTGACCTGACCCCTGAACCTGACCCTGACCTGACCCTGACCTGACCCCTGACCTGACCCCTGACCTGACCCCTGACCTGACCTCTGACCTGACCTCTGACCTGACCTCTGACACCCCTGCCCGGGCAGACGATGGGTGCGGACGAGGCGGACGGGCTGCAGCACCAGCTGAAGATCTTCAATGATCATCGGGAGGACGACCACGATGAGATCTGCCAGCGGTTCGATCAGGTCCGGCTGGAGATCGACGACCCGGACGTGGTGTACACGCTGCTGAAGAACTCGCTGGCCGACTCGAATGCTGAGCCGTACTTTCTCTCGATGCTGCAGCACCTGCTCTGTATCCGAGACGACCAGGCTGCCCGGTGAGACGACGGAGCGATCAGATGAGAGGGCTGATATACGGGAGAGGGACGGTACAGTGAGACATGGGGAGAGGGACGGTACAGTGAGACATGGGAGAGGGACGGTTACAGTGAAGAATGGGAGAGGGACGGTACAGTGGAGACTGGGGAAGGAAGGTAACAGTAGACATGGGTTAGAGGACGGTACATGAGACATGGGGAGAAGGCGGTAAACAGTGAGACATGGGAGAGGGAGGTTACAGTGGAGACATGGGGAGAGGGACGGTACAGTGAGATGAAGAGGGGACGGTACAGTGAGACATGGGAGAGGGAGGGTAAGTGAGACATGGGGAGAGGAGGTACAGTGAGAACATGGGGAGAGGGACGGTACAGTGAGACATGGGAGAGGGACGGTACAGTGAGACATGGGGAGAGGGACGGTACAGTGAGACATGGGGAGAGGGACGGTTCAGTGAGACATGGGGAGAGGGACGGTACAGTGAGACATGGGGAGAGGGACGGTACAGTGAGACATGGGGAAGAGGACGGTACAGGTGAGACATGGAAAAGAAAAGAGGGACGTAAAACAGTGGAACATGGGGAGAGGGAAGGGTACATGGAGACATGGGGAGAGGGAGGACAGTAGACATGGGGAGAGGGACGGTAACAGTGAGACATGGGGAAGGAGGGTACAGTAGACATGGGAGAGGGAGGGTACAGTGAGACATGGGGAGAGGGACGGTAACAGTGAGACATGGGGAGAGGACGGTACAGTAGACATGGGAGAGGGAGGTACAGTGAGACATGGGGAGAGGACGTACAAGTGAGACATGGGGGAGAGGGACGGTACAGTGAAGACATGGGGAAGGACGGGTACAAGTGAGACATGGGGAGAGGAGGGTACAGTGAGACATGGGGAGAGGGACGGTACAAGTGAGACATGGGGAGAGGGACGGTACAGTGAGCATGGGGAGAGGGAGGGTACAGTGAGACATGGGAGAAGGACAGTACAGTGAGACATGGGGAAGAGGGACGGTACAGTGAAGACATGGGGAGAGGGACGTAAAGTGAGACATGGGAGAGGGGACGGTACAGTGAGACATGGGGAGAGGAGGGGTACAAGTGAGACATGGGGAGAAGGAGGACAGTGAGAACCATGGGGGAGAGGGAGGGAACAGTGAGACATGGGGAGAGGGAGGGTACAGTGAGACATGGGGAGAGGGACGGTCAGTGAGACATGGGAGAGGGACGGAAAACAGTGAGACATGGGGAGAAAGGACAGTACAGTGAGGAACAAATGGGGAGAGGACGGTAAAGGTGAGACATGGGGAGAGGGACGGTACAGGTGATGCATGGGGAGAGGGAAGGATCAAGTGAGACATGGGGAGAGGGACGGTACAGTGAGACATGGGGAGAGGGACGGTACAGTGAGACATGGGGAGAGGGATGGGAGGGTACAGTGAGACATGGGGAGAGGGATGATACAGTGAGACATGGGAGAGGGATGGTACAGTGAGACGTGGGGAGAGGGGTGGTACAGTGAGACATGGGAGAGGGACCTCGTCTGTCCCTGTCAGGTGCGCCAGTGGCCAGGGGATACGGGTGAAACATGGTCAGGGGAATGTAGTGGTGAAAGGGGCAGGGTCTGTCCGGGAAAGGAGGGTCTTTGTTCTCAGCGCCAACCCTGGTTGGGCTCAGAGGTAGTAGGAGAGGATTCGATGTTTGGTTTTGAAACGGCATGTTTGTACATAATTGTTTGGTTTGACATTCTCTAGCATGTTTTGCGATCTGTTTTGCACAATCATTTGTAAAATTTAGACAAAGTAAAAGCATAATGGGTGGAGGGTATTTGAGAAGAAAAAAGGCTACTCCCACGGTTGCGCCGTTTGGGTGTATGTTGACTATCGATGCAGCTCTGTTGTAGCTTCCGTTGCACTTGCATCCGAGTCCTTGTTCAGTCAGCGCCAGTGTTAGGGCTAGTGCTCACTGTTGACTGTGCCAGGTGGTTTAGACTATCGGCGTGCACTGCACTGCCCCCTGTCCCGCATGTGCGTGCCTTGGTTCCGTTGTCTCCTCGCATCCCAGCCGCCCCGTTCAGTCAGCAGCCCGGCTGAGGCTGATCTGGCTGACCGACCAGGAGCCGGGCGGCACCTGACGGGGGCCGGGGCTTGGCCTGCCCGGCAGTGTGGCCTACATGAAGCTGGTGGAGGAGTGCGTCTCGCAGATCGTGCTGCACAAGTCTGGCGTGGACCCGGACTTCACGCGTCGGTTCCAGCTGGACGTGGATCCGCTGATCGAGACGCTGGTGGAGCGCAGTCGCCAGGAGGAGAAGCGCTCCTCCGGCGAGCTCAACGCCAAGCTGGAGGCAATGCTCACCAGCAAGCAGGAGACGGAGGCGAGGCTGTCGGCCACCGAGCGGCTGGTGGCCGAGCTGAAGGAGCGACTGGCGAGCGGCGCCGGCCCACCCGGTTCACTGTTCCTCCCCAGCAGTATGAGGCCGCCCGGCCCGCCGCCGCCCGGGACGGCACCAGCAGCAGGCATTCCGCCCCCGCCGCCGATGCCGGGAGCGGGTGGGATCCCTCCGCCGCCGCCGATGCCGGGCGCGGGAGGAATACCTCCCCCTCCGCCAATGCCGGGGGCTGGAGTCATCCCTCCCCCACCCCCGATGCCAGGGGCGGGCGGGATCCCTCCGCCGCCACCGATGCCCGGGGCGGGTGGGATTCCTCCCCCACCTCCAATGCCGGGCGCTGGAGGCATCCCTCCGCCGCCTCCTATGCCAGGAAAAGGCGGTATTCCGCCCCCACCGCCTCCGCCCCCGCCTGGTGGCGGTCCGCCTCCGCCGCCGCCCCCGCCCGGCGGCGGTCCGCCGCCCCCGCCAGGAATGCCGCGGCCGCCACAGCCGCCCCAGCTACCGTTCGGACTGAAGCCGAAAACCAAGTGGAAGCCGGAAGAGAACCTTAAGCGCGCCAACTGGAAAAAGGTGCCGGCTGGTGTGGACATGCCACGGTTGCGGGATTACAATGTCAGGATGGCCTAAGATACTGCTTCACTGCTTGTCCGGCTAAGTCTTGCTTGAATTCACATGCAAGTGTTTAAGGGCTAATACGCATGTTTTTTTTTAGTTCTCAGTTTGTATTTGCATGATTGTGATGTCTTTTTATTTCTTTGCTGTTTTAACTTGTGATGTCATTCTAACTCGTAGGTAATTGTACCTAGGTTACTGGAAATACCGTCGTTTTTTCAGATTTTGCCCAATAACTTGAAGGAAAATTCGTTCTGGACTAAAGCCAACGAAGAGGCTCTGGCGGATGACGACATTCTAAAGGGTCTGCAGAGCAAGTTCTCCTCCAAACCGGCGGCCAAGAAGGCTGAGGTGTCCGAAAACAATAACAAAAACAAAAAGGTGAGCCACAAGTTATCACGTTTCGCATCAATTGTCTTCTAACTCCGCTGAACGAGGTTTCCTGTTGTTTTGATGGTAAAATGTGTTCATTATCTCAACAGTATGATACTTGTGTTGCTGTTTGCTGGTTCAATGCTCCTGGGTTAGTTTGTATGCGTAAAAATGCACAAAATTCGTCCAATGTAACCGCTGTTGGCGATTTGTGTTGACTGCCCAATCGTCCGGCTCGTCTCCTCTGCCATCGCTGTCGTGTCGTGTCCGACAGCATGACATATGACAGCAGTCGTGTCGTGTGACAGGCTGACATCTCCATGACCTCCCCTGTTACCATTGTGTGACCTCTCCTGTAAACCTGTGACCTTCTCATTAACCCTTTGACCACTCCGTAACCTCTGTGACATTGCCGTGATCCACCTGACCTCCCTGTGACCTCGCCATGACCTCGCCCTGACCTGGCCGTGATCTTGCCGCAGGGTAAGCAGCTGAAGGCGCTGGACGCCAAGGCGGCGCAGAACCTGGCCATCCTGCTGGCCGGCTCCTTCAAGCACATGACGTACGAGGAGATCAGACTGGCCGTCCTGCGGTGCGACGACACGGTCCTGACAGACAGCCTGGTGGACCAGATGATCCAGTACATACCCACCGCCGACGAGCTCAAGAAGCTCGAGGTGCACAAGGAGAACTACGAGGAGCTGCAGGGTGCCGAGCAGTTCGCCATCACGGTACGACGCCGTCCAGGAGGGGAGGAGGAGGGGGGGGGGGCGGTGTCTGGTCTCATCAGCGGGTGGTGCGCTGTGGCCGGCTCCGCCACACTGCACGCGGTGCTGAGTGTGAACGGTACCAAAGTGAGGCAATATTGTAGCGGTACGACTCATTGAGGTTTGCTCTGGTTTTCACGAAGTAATGTGTCGTGTTTGGACCTCAATGAGTGTATGTCGCTGATCGGGCTCACTCTGGGTGTTTTGTCTCGGCAGATTGGTAGTGTGAAGCGGCTGCTGCCGCGTCTCAAGTCGATGAGCTTCAAACTACGCTTCGATGAGCTGCTGCAGGACGTCAAGCCGGTACGTCGCCGGGTCAGATCAGCTCCGAACTGGCCTGGTCGTCCCTGTCTCTGTCTCTGCGCCTGATCGTGCCCTTATTGTCTTCATCCACTCTGAATCCTGTCAATTGTCTCTGCGCCTGATCGTGCCCTTATTGTCTTCATACACTCTGAATCCTGTCAATAGGACATCCGTTATGTACCCGCATTTGTGTACCACTCAACGCCGAACACATATTCGCCACTGCTTGCTATTTGTTTATTTATATATTGACATCGTAGTAGCCGCCCGATATAAATGGCCGAAGCCAAAGGGGCTATTCCTGGCACAGAGTCACACAATGATTGCGTTGAAGTGGGTAAAAGACAAGCATGTAGTACAGTTAAAAGTATAACTGAACATGGTCATCACAGTCTGCGTCACATAAGTGACCAGCCAGCTCATCAGGGGTCGATCGTCATCGTCTCCAGACCAGCTGACTGCAGGGACGGCTAGTTTCAGCTGAGCTGGCTAACAGCTGCTGCTGATGACGGCGCTGACTGAGCTGTGATCAGGGGGCGATCGTCATCGTCACCAGACCAGCTGACTGCAGGGAGGGCTAGTTTCAGCTAAGCTGGCTAACAGCTGCTGCTGATGATGACGGCGCTGACTGAGCTGTGCCGGCAGAACATCGTCTCGGCTACAGCCGCCTGCGAGGAGATCATGTCCAGCAACAAGCTGGCCAGGATGCTGGAGCTCATCCTGCTGCTCGGCAACTACATGAACGCCGGCTCCAGGAATGCCGAGGCGTTCGGCTTCGAGATCAGCTACATCACCAAGGTCGGTATGCCGGTGCCGCGGAAGGAATCCAGCTGCATCTGTGAAGTGCCGTGGTTCTCATTAGTAATGATTGCTCCTAAATCCGCCAATTGTTTTGATGCTTGCTTGCTCGTTCAAGTAGCATAGCTAATGCTATCTCTGGTCTTTATGGCTTATACCCGTGTAGCGATTCTTGTTTTTTATATTCCGCTGCTCAGCTAGATATACTTTGTTGATTGTCAAGGGATTTCGAGTCAAAGTTCATTTACCAAGATTGTATTACAATTGATAAGTTGCAAGGAATCGATCAGTTTTCTCTGAGTCTTAATACTGTTGTGCTAACTAGGTTTATAATATATTATCGAAACTAGTATGACCTGGCGTACTGCTGTCAGCTGTGTGACGCCCTCCTGTCTGCCCGCCTCCTACCACAGCTTGGTAACACTAAGGACGCCAACAACAAGACGACGCTGCTGCACTACCTGGCCGAGGTGGTGGAGACCAAGCACCCGGAGCTACTGGAGTTCGTCGCCGAGATCGCGCACGTGCCGGCCGCGTCCAAGGTCAGAACCGCCGCCGACCCCCGACACGCCTGCACCCCCGACACGACCACTGTCTGCTCTGGTCGGCGGGGGGAGGGGTACCGCTGGATGTTTGTACGTTGTTCTAGTTTGCGCCTGGACTCAGTGTTGAAGGCCTCGGCCCAGCCAGCTGCGCATTGTTTCCGAGGCTTCTGACGGCTACCATGTCGGTACCCGTGGAGTGTGAGCCGTGTGGATTCCGTTCTGTAGATGCGAGAGCTGCTCGATGGCGCAGCGGCAGGCCTACCATGTCGGTACCCGTGGAGTGAGAGCCGTGTGGATTCCGTTCTGTAGATGCGAGAGCTGTAGATGCGAGAGCTGCTCGATGGCGCAGCGGCAGGCCGGTCTCGGTACCCGTGGAGTGTGAACCGTGTGGATTCCGTTCTGTAGATGCGAGAGCTGCTCGATGGCGCAGCGGCAGGCCGGTCTCGGTACCCGTGGAGTGAGAACCGTGTGGATTCCGTTCTGTAGATGCGAGAGCTGCTCGATGGCGCAGCGGCAGGCCAGTCGCACTGCTCAGAGCCGCGGTCTGTGACGACTGAATGTGGCCCCGCTATACTCACACACCCGCCCAGGCTGCTGTGTAGACACACTGCAGGCGGACTCTGGTGGGCGGTGGTGGTCACTCGTGTCATAACTGTGCTGTCGTCCATCCCACCAGGTGTCGGAGGACCAGGTGATGGCGCTCATACGAGAGCTAGATGCGGGCACCAAGAATCTTGAGACCGACCTGAAGAACAACAAGGTGCCCCTGTCCGAGGACGACAAGTTCCTCGACGTCATGACGGTATCCTTTTCCGTTGTATGTATTGATATTCTGGCGGGATGTGTTGGCATCTATTGGGATGGTGGAGCACTCTCAGCTGCTGTTTCCGTACGATTTACAAGGTGTTCGATATGAAAACGTTTCACAAAGTGATCTCCTAGGGGTCTCCGCGGTCCACCAGTTATTGTGTGCGAGCCCCCTGTCATTTTCCGGGTAGCTGCCAAGAGGTGGTTGCCGAAGGTCTGCTTTTCAGTTGTTTCCTTGACCGCTGGCATCAGGAGTTTACGACCAAGGCACGGGAGCAGGTGGACGTGCTGAAGAGCATGGCGCAGACGATGACGGAGAAGTTCTCCGGCATCGCGGACTTCTTCGCGTTCGAGAAGAAGAAGTATACGATGGAGGACTTCTTCACTGACGTCAACACGTTCATCAAACAGTTCCAGGTGCGCCTTTAGAGAGACAGATCCTCAGCGGCCACTGCTCAACTTTAGCCACCGCCCACCAAGTTGATGTGGATATCGGTTATACAATTTGTTTTGTCTGCTGCTCGTCTCATTCAGCTGTGTTAATATCATGGGCGCCACGTAGCGTAGTTAGCTGCGGCGCGCCCTTAAACCCAGAATCATCATCAGCTGGTAACGTCGCTGACCTGTATGTCAGCTGCGGTGTCACTGGCTTCAGTGTGTCCGATAGATAATGTGTGTTGTGTACCCCGGCCAGCCATTTTCCCTGTCTGTGTGAAATACATCCCAACATGGCGACCCAGTAGTTGGCTACCGCTCATGTCCCCCCCCCCCCTCCTTCTTACAGGAGGCGCACCAGGCCAACGTGAAGCTGCGCGAGACAGGAGGCCAAGCTCCAGCGCGCCAAGGACGCCAAGGAGAAGGCCGAGAACGAGCGGTCCGAGAAGAAATCGCAGAAGCGTGCCATCGAGGCCATGATGGAGGGCGGTGACAAGGAGGGCGTGATGGACAGCCTGCTGGAGGCGTTGCAGTCGGGCTCCGCCTTCAGCCGCGAGGCCAGGAAGAAGCGGCCCGCCCGGCCGGCAGGAGGTGGGTGTCTGCCCGGGCCCCGGAGGGGGGCACCAGCCGCTGGGATGTTGCTCCGGAGGGAGGCACCAGCCGCTGGGATGTTGCTCCGGAGGGAGGCACCAGCCACTGGGATATTGCTCAATACTACGTGTATGAGTTATGGCGTGTATTGGTTTAACCAGACGGCACGTGCCAGGGACCAGGCCAGTCAGTCCTGTTGAGTGTTGACGGTGTGTGTTCGTGTGTGCAGCGGAGAGAAGGCTCAGCTGCAGTAGAAGTCGTCTCGCCCCGGGCTGACGGAGACGATGGGACCACAGGGAAGCTCGATCGCTGCCCAACAGTGAGTTCGACGGGGGGGAATCCATCCCTTACCCCAACACGGGCTACAGGGCGGGCCAGGGCACTACACTGCGCAGCTTCACCATTACGAAAAAGGTCAGCAAATACCAGCCTCTGATTGGTCGTAACGTCATGGGTCGCAAATTGACCCAAAGGTGTCGGCGCGACTTTAAACCCCAATAAACAAACAAAGCGGCACACGATGTATGCCAGCCGGCATGATCAGCTTGTTAAATCCCAGTGTGAACCCTCCTCTAACCCAAAAACTAAAAAGGCTAGCTGGACGCGGAAAACAACGTTTGGAAGCTCTCTAGCCGGCCATTCGAAGTTACTTGGGCATTATTTGTCTCATCAATATTGAGGTCACCAGAGGTCATTAAAAATCGCGTTTTCGAAGTGAAGGACTTTTCTCTAGAAACTCCCAAATATTTCTGTAATTATGAGAACTAGTAGCAAACGGGAAAAAAGCAAAAGCTCATGAAATCATGAAATGTTCAAATCGCCTTATTATTTTGACATTAAAGCTCAGGTCCATAGTTTAGACCCCAGAGGTCACCAAATGTCAGGAGATACTTTTCCCGAAAACGTTTGTCATTAAAGGGAATAGTTCACCTTTAACATTAGGTTTTGAGTTGAGATAGCCAAGTTGTG